>APFE031646661.1:0-45020 GCA_000404065.3 Pinus taeda | reverse complement strand
GGAGATTTACCAGTAGCTTTCTTCTTAGTGATTCTATCTGCCCATAAAGCATACTTGATTTTGCTATCCCACGATCTTTTATTATCTCCTACTATCTTCTTGATAATGGTTATGAGATTCGTGTTACTTGATTCAGCCAGACCATTACCCTGAGGATAGTAATTTGACGAATGAGATAAGACAATACCATACTTGAAACAGAAAGATGAAAACTCTGAGGAACTGAATGCTTTGGCATTGTCAGTAGTGATCTTGGCAGGGACACCAAATCTAGTAATGATGTTATTTTCAATGAAATCCATGATGACCTTTTCAGTGACATTCTTAGCAGGAATGGCCTCAACCCACTTAGTGAAATAATCTGTAGCAGTCAAAATCCATGAGTAGCCATTGCTAGAATTTTCATGGAACTTCCCTATGAAGTCCAGACCCCAATGCTGAAAAGGTGCCTCTACAATGACAGGTTGTAGGGGCAGGGCAGCAAGCTTCTGTTTCCCAGTGAATATTTGACAGGCTTGACAATTTCTAACGAACCTATGCACATCAGAAAAGATTGATGGCCAATAATAACCAGCTCTCAGGATTTTGTGGGCGGTAGTTCTAGCAGCATAATGACCACCACAAAATCCTGAATGAAACTCAGAGATTAACTTCTTGGACTCAACGTCATCAACACATCTAAGCACTATGCCCTCAGGATTTCGCCATCCAAGGCCATCCTTCATAAGGCAATACTTAGTGGCTTTTAATTTAAGAGCCCTTCTCTTATGAGCAACTAAATGGTTAGGACAGGAAAGATTCATCAAGTAATAAACTATGTCCTTATACCACTCATGCTCCGCTAATCCTTGCAACTCAGGAGAAGATAAATTGCTAACACAAAACAAACCAAGAGTCTTTTCATTACTTTCAGTTAACATCTGAGCCAATCCTTGGCCTTTAACTAGCTTAGTGGGTCTGATCTCTAAATCATATTCTTGTATCTTAGTAACCCACCTAGCACGAGTCCCTAAACAATCAGTTTGAGTTAATATATCTTTGACAGCAGAATGTGGGACGAAAGCAATGATTTTAGAATATCCCACATAAGTTTTGAAGTGCTTTAGAGATTTGACCAAGGCGTAAGCTTGCTTTTCCATGGTATTGTACTTCAATTCAGAATTTTGAAGTGCTCTACTCATGAAAGCAATGGGCTTCTCGTGACCCTCTTTATTCTTTTGAAGTAGGACACCAGCAATGGTATCTTCGGAAGCGAAGGCAAAAATCATGAAATCCTTGGAGTAATCGGGACTAACTAAGACAGGAGCCCTTGTAATAGCACATTTGATTTCTTGAAAATCCCTTTTGTCGTCTTCTTGCCAGACAAATTTTGCATCTTTCTTTAGAAGGCTTTGAATAGGCTTAGCTATTTCTGCGAAATTTGGATAAATCTTCTAATGAAATTTATCTTTCCAAGGAAAGATTGAAGGGTTTTGAGATTATGAGGAAGGGGAATCTTTTGAATTGCTTCAATTCTTTCAGGATCGATCTTGATTCCATCCTTAGAAATAATATGGCCCAGTAATTTCCCTTCAGTTACCCCAAAAACATATTTAGCTGGATTCAAAGAAATCCCGTATTCTCTACATCTATCGAAAACCTGCCTAAGATGATTTACATGACTGATACCATCTTTAGAGAAAACAGTAAGATCATCTTGATAAATCTCAATAAATTTGCCGATTAATCCCTTGAAGGCATAATCCATTGCCCTTTGGAATGTAGCCCCAGCGTTTGTTAATCCAAACGGCATTCTGATGTATTAAAAGGTACCCCATGGTGTGGTGAATGTGGTTTTATGTCGATCTTCCCTTTTAACCCATACCTGATTGTACCCGGAAAATCCATCTAGCAGCGACATCATTCCAGAACCGGTTACCCTTTGCAATAAATTTCCATATTTGGCAAAGGGTAGTTGTCCTTTTTGCATGCTAGATTAAGGTTTCGGAAATCGACACAAAGCCTTATCGTACCATTCTTCTTCCTAACGATCACCAAATTTGAACACCATGTCGAATGCCTAGTTTGAGCGATAATTCCCGCTGCAAGCATTTTTGCAAGCTCTTTTTGAACTAAGGGGGCTAATTTAGGATTAATTTGCCTAAGTTTCTGGCGAAAGGGTTTAGCATTTTCATCTTTTAAAGGGATAGTATGTTCCATGACATCTTCCCTATAACCCTTTAATTCATCATAAGAAAAGGCTAAAACATCTCGATATTCACGAATTAAATCAGTTATCCTTTTCCTTTCCTCCACACTAGTACCTTCACCGATTTTAACAATTTTTGGGTTTTCAGAGGTACCAATGTTTATTTCGAGATATTCGCCAGGATCCATCTTATTTTCTTCTCTCAGCTTCGTGGCATCATGTCGGTCAAAATGTTGCTCTAAGGCAACCACATTCCTTGGAGTAGGATTTATGATATGCTCATGATTTAAAGATCCATCGTCCTCAGAATGTATCCGGAAACCTTCAAACTCATCCAAACTGTTAAGAAAACGAATGACTTGCTTTTCATCATTGAAAATCTGCCAATGCTCTGAGTTATCTGGAACAGATGGTCTAAATATTACTTCCATTTTGATCTTATCTTTAATTAGCTCATCAGATAACTGGAAAGTAGTAGCAGCTACAACAAGTTCATCTGCCAAACTATTTTCTTCTCTTGGAATTGCTTCGAGGTCAAGGGCATCAAAGTGCTCCATAGTATCCCACACAGCATTTCGATAGTTCTTTAGTCTTTGATTTTTGCATGTAAATTTGTTTTAAGCTGCATGATAACTAAATCAGGATCCCCCTTAATGCTAAGCAATTTAATCTTCAAAGGTTTTGCCAGTTCAAGGCCCAACGATATAGCCTCATATTCGGCGACATGTTGGTTGCTTCAAATTCTAATCGATAGGCAAACTTGAAAATGTGATCAAGGGGAGATTTAAGCACTATTCCAGCACCTTTGCCATGGCTAGATGCTGCAGCATTGAAGTACATATACCAAATTTTATCCTTGAGATCCTTAATCTTATCATCGGGAGGAATTATGAAATTAGACATGATGGCATAGTTCCCGATTTCAGATTGTTCCTTGATTATCTCGTTGTGAGGCTTTTTAGGATCCTCGACATGAAATTTTCTTTCGGGCTCTCTATTTAATCTAACAAAACCATCACCCCTAGGAGAAGGAATCATAGCATATGACTAATTCATTTGAATGCTTCCTCCTAGGTCAGAGGCCCACTTTCTGGATAACAGCATACCCCAGGCATCAGGCACATCCACGACAACAATATCCATGACAATCATGATGTCCGGGTAAACTGATAAATGAACTTGCAAATCTTTGATCAAACCATGCACTTTAATTTTTTTAGAATCCATGGTGCATATGTTATAGTAAGGTCTGGAAACTCTTAAGTTAAGTTGTTCCATGACCCTTTTTAGTCATAACAAAAGCCGATGCACCAGAATCCAACATGCAATTATTCAATTTATATCCATTAATTAGCAAGGTAATAAAGAAAGGCTGGTGATCTTTGTTATCAGCATCTAAGCTTTGCAAGTATATGGGAGCATCCTGATAGTCAATTTCCCAAGTCTTTTGCTGTGAAGTATTTACTTGAGGACCTTGGATAGCTTTTAGCAATTTGTCTCTTTGGGAAGGGATTTTGGAAATCTCGGAGACAGGAACCCAGATTCTGGCATTGTTAAACCAACTTCCCAAGTCAACATCTAATCCAGAGTTTTCACCAGGATAAAAAGTTCGAGGGGGAATTTGATTCCCGCTTTGATCTTTATCCCTTCTCTGATAGGTCAAACCCTTATCTCTAGCAATTTCCAAGATTTGCTCGGGAGAGGGTTTTTCACCACATAACCTAGCCAAAATGTCATCTTCATTTTCAAGGTTATTTATACAAAAAGCTGATGAAGGATTCATAACTTCACAACTCTTTTCCTTGACCTCCATCCAATCATTCATAGATAAAGGGAACTTGCTACCAACTATATTTATCTGATCACCTGTCCCAAACATTCCATTATCTAAAATTCTTCTAATGATGGTACAAGTGGCCTCTTCATGAAGAGCGTCACAAATCCGACAGTAAGGGGGAGCATTATCAACCAAATTAGCTAGCGGATTAGGAGGTCTTTGCTCACTAGATTGGGCCTTCCTTTGCCAATTGTTATTTCTATTATTATTATTTCGAGGCTGGAAATTTTGTGTTTGCGTTCTTTCCATTTGGACCAACCTATTTTGTAAGGTGGCTATTTCCTTAGTATGATTAAGTTCCATGGTTTCAATCTTTTGAAGCAATTTTCGAACAATTTCACTTTCAGGTTCTTGAACTGCTTTTCCTTTAGGTTCTTTTACTTTGGTAGCAGCTCTGTCGAAACCTGGGATCTCAGATTTTCCAGATGCTGCCTTGTCCTTTTCAAGTTCGATAGCTAAGGCTTGGCAATCCCTATAATCATTAAGTCTGGCACGCCTTAGCTCATAATATGGCTCAGGACTAAAGGCATCGATGTAAAAGTCTCGAAGAGACTTGTCAGTAGGTTTATAATCTTGAGGTAATTCTTTAATGATGTCGTTAAACCTTTTATTAAATTCTTCAGCAGTTTCGTTTTCTCTCTTTTTAATTATGCTGATGGCTTTTACAAGGTGTCTTCCCTCTCGTTTATCCCCATACTTTTCTTTAAAGGCGTTAACAATTGATTGCAAGGAATCAAATGAATTTTGAGGTTTTTCAGTAAACCAATCTAGAGCGTCACCCTCCAAAGTTAGAACAAAAAGGGTCATTTTAACATCTTCATGATTAAAATCAGTAGACCTTGCATATTTCCCCAACCATAAACTAAAAGCTTTCAGATGCGAATTGGCACTGATAGCGTTGTCTCCCTGAAAGATAGGCAATTTATCCATTCCATGTTTTGGAGTATCATTGGGATAACCTGGAATATTAGCAAAGTTACATGGGGAGAAGATGTCCATGATGTCGTGCTCAACTGGACGAGTAAAAAGTAGACGGATATCAGAAAGGGCTTCTTGTTCGAGATTCACAAGAAGTGTACGAGAAGAGAGTTTGTGTAATCGTACTCTGAAGGCCTTTTCAGGATCAGGAGCAGGATTACATAGACTACTTGGACGCCTTCTAGTATACACTCTTGAAGATAATATATGATGTGGAGTCGCCACCCGGACAAGAAATGAAACACGGTAAAACTCGGAAGGGAAGGGCCAAGGATAGAAAAACTCTGTCCCCGGCAATGGCACCAAAAAATGTTGTCGCACAGATTGTCACGACAACGCTCAGACCGGGGGCTGTCACTCTGATCCCCGATCTCTCCGTTTAAGCCTGTCTCCCGCGGCTAAGGGGGGTAGACCCTGTAAGAATATGGATAACCAACTCTGAACCAGTTGGTTTGGGAGACACGAAAGGGAAAAGCACTAAGTAGATTTGTTTAATTTGATGGACCAGTGCCTTATGGGTTTGGTGTCAAAACAATCTCTTAACAGATGTTGCAGGAATGTAAACTGTGCACAGCGATCATTTAACATCAAATAACTTCAAAAATGCAAGATATCAGTGAGTTCACAATGCTTTTAACAATGCTCTGGCAATTTAAAAGGAAATAAACTCCGAAAGATATAACCATATAAATTTGCACATCAACCAGATATTATATTAAGCATGCCAAGTCTCATAAAGGTAAACATTCATCCACATCAAAACTTTAATCTTAAAAAAATAGAACGCAATGAGATTCCCAAGCTAAGACTGAATCTGGCAAAAATTTTCCACGATAAAAAAAAAAAATAAAATAAAAAAATAATAATAATAAAAAATAAAATAAAATACAAAAAAAAAAAAAATAAAAAAAAAAAAAAAAATTATGCTTTTCCGACAAAAAATAAAATTTAAAGCTAAAATCTGAACTAGAACAAGATTTAAAATCTAATCTAAGAATATATTTTTCATGATTTTTAATCTTTTATTATATTATTTTTTATTTTTTTGTTTTTTTTCCAACAAGAATTAAACTAAGAAAAATCTATTTTAAATCTCTACTAAACCAAAAACCAAAATTTAATATCTAAAATCCTAAGAGCTTTTTTTTTGTGAATTTTTTAATCAAAGTAAAATGAACTAATGCTAAACCCTAACATATATTAAAATACAACTAAACTATAACAAAAAAAACTAAACAAATGAAACCCTAAAACTAAAATTAGACATATCACATATAACACATATGTATAAACTTTAACACAATGATCATTAAAACGTGACCAAAACTGAGACCGATTTTAAACCTGAACCACCTACGCTAACAAATTCGACGCGTACTGTAATCTGATCAGAATGAAATCGATTGAACCTGAACCCGCTCTAGTGCCATGAAACTCACGCATTCAGCAATCGATTCACTTGTGCTGAGCGCATGATCCGAATAACAAAATCGTTTTTTTTTGGTTATAAAAAACTAAATTATTCAAACGCATACGTATAATGAAATCGGTCCTTACGATTTAAACTACGCAATGCCAGACTCAACAAACCAATTTACCTGTGCGTATCAAAGGAAAACGATGCCCAGCGAACATAGATTTCACTTGCGCTTTTTTTTGTGTTTGCAGATGATAGTGCGTGAAGGTTATGAAGATACGGAGTGCAAATTTTAAAGAAAAACGCACCTGATATCCACGAATTATTCCAAAAAATCAAAATCGTTTTGCAGGTCTAGGCTATGAGGTTCGACAACAAGTAGCACACAAGCAACAGCATGCAGATGAAAATGCTTTTCAGTTTGCTGTTGGAAGGAGACGCAGATGGAAAAATGGCATCAAGAAATGAATATGCAGGTGGCTGAGTGGAAATGAAAGATTTTGCAGTTTGCGTAGGTGACCAAGACAAGAGTAGTGTGTATAGGAAGAGAAACTGGCGGCGTGGAATGGAGATGGAGCAGATTGCGGGCTTCCTTTTGTTTCTGGTAGTTTGAAAAGCAGGCAGTTTCGGTCGTTTGGTGGCCAACGGATGAGGTGCTAGGAGGGTTTTAGACACAGTTCCAACAGCAAATGAAAAAAGTGCCTAATACTCACGATTTTGCTTGAAATTTCTTTAAAAAAATTTTGAAAACCCTGCAGCCTGCAAATCTCACAAACAAAAAACCCAGGAGCAATATGCAAAAATTTGAAATGAAACCCTGTAAATCGATCAAAAACAAAATTTTGAAATTTTAGCTCTATAAAGCAAGATATATCAGTTATTATTGAAAAAAAAAAAAAATTGAGAACTTCAGATAGCTAATGAAATGCTTTAGGAAAATCTCTCATGCAATTCAGAAAAAAAGACTAAATGATTAACCCAGGGTCAAAACCAGCTGGGCTCTGCAAAAAATGCTTATGGGAGTTGGCTGGTTCAGCCTAGAACTTCCCCTAACGCCCACTGATCTTCAAGGGTTTCCTGCACAGCTCACTTCAACCGTCAAATAAGAGAGAAAAAGTAGTACTAGACCTCAAACACAATGGAGATCCCTGCCATTACATCAAAAACCCTAATACTACTAAAAGCCTAGCATGTGAACAATATACCTATGCTCAACAATACTCTTCATTAAGCTTTCATTAACGGCTGAAAATTAAAATATGCAGAAATAAAATTTGCTCACAGCACATTAAGAGAGTAACACCAGCAAGCTTTTGACCCCAAAGTCTTCTTTATTAGCACCAGAAAAAGTTTACAAGAGAGAGCTTCTTCAGCACAAGACTCAAATCCAATATGATCTCAAATGACCCCTCGCACCCTATTTAAAGAAAAAAATCCCAACGGCTAGTTTGAGTGATCCATGTCAAAACGATCTCGACCGTTGATGAGAATCAAGACATCTCTTAATCTCATCCGTCGAATTTTTTAATGCATTTAAAAATTGAAATTCTCAAATATTATTATTTTATATTTTTAATTTTTTTTATTATTTTTAGTATTTATATTTTTATATTTTTTATTTTATTTTATTTTTTTATTATTTTTATCATGATCATCCAAAACATTAGCTTTTGGAAAAATTTCCCTAGACCTAGGATTAAGCGCATGAGGGGATTAACATTTTTCAACCCTCAAGCACTTTAATCATGACTTTTACAAATTTTACATCTCAAGGGGGAAAAGCCCTTTGACAGACCTCATAGACCACCCAGTTCTGGGGACCAAACATAATCTGTGATTAACATACTAGGATTCTCCTAAGACTCTAAATGATAAAATTCATTCCGGCTTTGGGGTCAGGTTGAAGGAAAACTCTGCCGATCATGGATCGGTGAGACAAAAAACCTTCTGGAATGAAGGTTATCACTAGAAAATTAGGTCCACCTAGGCAATTTACATACATGACTCAGCTCTACTAAGATCATTTACATCAAAATGCAGACTGGGTTTACAACTTTAATAAGATCAGGAGAATGACGATGACTGTTGAATGGCACGAACATCTCGATCAAGCGCTGTCCCTTTTTTGCGAAAAAGGGGTGTGCTGCTATGGGTAGTTGACACGCAGCGGTCAACAACGCTGAAGGCCTATGGAAAAAGTAAAGAGGATGATTCTCGATGGGGTTCGAGATCACATGGTGTCTCACATAGTTGGAAAAGATACTACCTAGTGTGGGAAGCTCTTTCTACGCTATATGAGGGATCTTCCGAGCAGCGGAAGATGTATCTTGAGGAGAAGCTGAGATGGACAAGGCTGCAAGAAAGGGAGAAATAACCCCTTCTTCACTAGGATTTAGGATGTCTGAGACCAGCTGTCTGCAGTAGGGTTAGTGCCCCAACCTATGGAATTGGCGCGGTTAGCTCTCAATAGCGTTTCCAAAGATTTGTTGGTCTTCGTCCAGAGTATTCTGGGCAGAGACGAGTTGCTAGAGTGGGATCAAATGTGGGCTGATTTGCAATAGGAGGAGATGAGACAAGATTTGGTGAAGAGCACCATCAGTCGCATCAACAACAATAGTGGAACGAAGCAAGTGAAGGAAGAGGAAAATGTGGCCCTCGCATCGAAGGGGCAGCAAGTGAAGCGTGGGAAGAAGGACCTTTCCAAGGTCAAATGCTTCAGATGTGGTGAGCTTGGCCACTACAACAGTCAATGTCCTCTCAGGAAGAAGGTCAAGGAAGAGAAGCAGGCAACATTAGTAGAGATCAATAGGCTTTCTTCCAGGCTGGAGGAAGACTTCACTATGTTTGTTGACATACCCCCAGTAGTCAAATGGGGTGATTTGGTATTGTAGCCCTAGAATGCTACAGTTGGGCAGGATTCTTGAGGAGGTCCACCTCTTGAATCAGAACCTTGCTATCAGAGCCCACAGTGTTTCAATAATAGGATGGACCAGTGATAGTAGATGCAGTCAAATGCCATAGTGAAAAATGCATAGTCTAGTTGCATGTCAGAGGTTGGGGAGCGCAGTGCAGAGTTGGCAGCAGTGCAATTAGCACAGTGAAGAGTCAGTAACAATGCAGATGCCTCAATGACAGCGTAGATACTAGTAGCAGTTAGAGACTCGGGAGACAGATGTATCATACTAATCACAATTGATTCAATATTTAGGATGATTTTTAGTTGCATATGTTGCAATTGCAGCAACAACATATGGAGAGAGAGTTGCAGTGTAGATGCAGTGTTGGCAGCAGTTCTGTAGGGTCAACAACAACAAAGATGCAACACATATCAAAATTGCGCAGTAGTTGGTGAGCAACAACAGCCAAACATCAACAACGTGACCGGAGATGATGCAGAGACATGGTGTTGTTTCAGTGGGTTGCAGTGCTAGAACGCATTCCTTGCTAAGGGGGAGTGTTAGTTTTTGTACCATCGGATGTGTTCTAGCCACAAAATTCAGTGGAGAGGTTAGAATGCTTGTATTCTCCAAAACCCAGAAATTGTTTCTGGAAATTCCACCTAGAGATGACTTAATTAAAACAATTAATCGTTTTTTAATGTTTCCTAAGTCTAAACTTAGGAAATCTGATTAATTAAAGGGTATTAATTAATTCATGATGAGAATCCTCTAGAAAAATACATGGATCGAGTTCTTGTTAATCTTAGACATCGATTAAGTTTTAATCATGGTCGTTGATGCCTCAACAAGAGATTATAAGAAGAAACTCGATGGGGCTTAGAGAACATAACATAGACACTAGCAGTTCGATTTCACTGGCAAATCAATTTCCAGAGTAGTAGTGTTGAGTTTCTGAAGAGAGAGCTAGTGAGATTGAAGCAGTGAGAGAGGAGCAGGGATAGCAAGGCCGGAGGAAGCTTTTCCAGTTCCAGTGAGTGCACTACAGAGAGGCAGTAAGTGGCATAGAGAGGCAGCGCAAATTCACGCAGAGGCAATGCAGTGATTTAGAGGGGATTCCATATTTTTTTGGGGAAAACCAGTGATTCAGTGCCAAAAGCTGGAGAGAGAGTCTGGAGGCCAGAGGGGTCCATCTTCCAGACATCAACGGAAGCAGTGTCGAGTTGTGGGACCAAGTACTGCGTAGGCTGACGCAGGGACTACACAGAGGCATCAAAGAGCAACTCAACTTGAGCCAAGGTCAGTGTCAGATAGCCAGTGGGAGTGAGATTTTTCACTAGATTTATTGTCAGTTATTTCTCTGTATGGATTGTTAGATTTGAGCATCCATATTTTTGTACTCAGATTTACTACTACATAATATCAAAAACCTCAGTTGCTGCATCGGTTTTACCAAGTTGGGTTTTTCCGGGGACTTTAGTCCAAAAATAACTGTGTATTTGTGTGTCTGTGCATCTATTCTTCTAGTGTTATTTTTCTTCCGCAATATTTTTTTTTTTATGAAAACAGATATAATTTGTATTAAAAGAAATCCAAAGCTTGTTGGCCGGTTGTAACGACCTATCTATAAATATAGAGAATGCAAGAATAATAGCAGGCATACGATGCATGCATATGATAGCTACATATGCATGTGTCGCATACACCGCACTAGTATTTATATACGAAATTAACTATAGGTATTAAATATCATGACACTTCTTCGAATGGAGGTTCTACTCATCCATCAACACCCATATTGCTTAATGTATTATGATTAATGAGTAAATACTAAAAGAGGGCTAATAAATTATATATCTCAGATTATTAATGAAAATTATATTAATAAATTAATAAAATGACTAAAAATATATATAAGAAATTAATTAAAAGGGTACTTAAAATAATGTTATAATTTTAATATTAAAAAATACTTTAATAAAACATAAAGAAATGCCATTTATTAAATCATAAAGTATATATATATATATATATATATACGTGACCATAAAAGAGATAGAGAAGGTGATACGTGACATGGGAGGGTGTCACTAGGAGACTAAGTAGTGGGCTGCTGGTGGAAGAGCGGCCACCGCCAAGAAACTAGATAAAGGCCACCAAGCAGAAGTTTAGAGGGGGTCGGGGGGAAAGGAAGGAAAAGAAAGGAGGAAGGGAATCTAAAGGAGGAACTGAAGTTACCAGCAGGAAGAGCGCGGATTGTTCTGAGGTTTCTAGGCACGGGGGAACAGTTTGCTTCAGCTAAGGAGCTTACTGGACTAAGTAGTCAGGCTCTACTCAGTTTGGCTGCGCTAATTTGGTCATTTGGTAACCAAAACAAGGAGCTGGAGGCATCAATAACCGCAAGTGCACAAGTAGGTACCCTCAGCTGTTCTGTTAGTTAATTCTGTAAAATTCCAGGAAATTAATTTTACATCTCATGATTAAAAACCCCTTTACTGTATTTTCATTTTCTTTACAATAGTCACATTGACATCTGCTTTACGGTCATCTCACTAGTTACATTTGGGAAGTCCATGAACTGGCTATCCTCAACATGTAGAAAAACTGACTTCCTAGCCTTAATATTTTGAATCTTCTTAGCTCCATTATTCAAGCCTATTTCCCTAATTTCCCATGCTTGCAAATACAGACAAACTGCTGAAGTAAAAGATAGTAATACATGAGAAACAAAATTAAGGGATTGGATCCCAATCTTCAACCCCATCTATTATCTGGGTGCCTGCAGGAAGGAGGACTGCTTTGTTGGCTTCCACATCCGCTTCCTTATTATTCTGCCGAAGAATGTGGAAAAAATTCACCTGAAGAAGGAATCAACTAGCTTCCTTATTCTGGCAACCACTCTTGCTACCCGAAAGTCCCTCGGGGACGTGTTATCCACAAGAATTCGAATCAAGGATTGGGAGTCACCAAGAATATTGGCTTTCTCAATACCATGAACCTGTAAATGCTTAAGACCCTGCAATAAAGCCATGGCCTCAGCTTGCATGTTTGTACTGTGGCCCAGGCCCCAGGCATACCTGTTCTCTATGCAGCCATTCACATTCTTGATGACACCCCCAGCCCCAACAATTCTCGGATTGCCTTTGGCGGCCCCATCAAAAAACAAGGAAGAACTGTCACAATTATTGAGCCAAATATGGAAATCGCCCTCAGCAAGCCTGATTTGCCAATTTTTTGTAGTTTGGAACTGTCTCTCATCCTCAGAAAACTGAAGGCCAAGCTTGCTCCCCCACGCAAGTTCTTGAGGATTTTAATTTTTTTTTCCTAGCTTCTCAAATTTCTCACCGAGAAATTCCTTAAGCAGGCTGTTGGCTTTTGACAAAACAAGGTTGCCCTTATGCGCTTTTTCATGAAAAATTATGTAGTTGCGCTCAATCCAAATTTTCCAGAAAATGAATTTTGGATAAACCATCCAAGCTGCCTTGAACCAGTTGTTATTGGGGAGTTTTCCGGGATAGAGGTGAACCCAATCAACAAAGTATCTAGCAATCAAGTTTGGCAGACGAACAGAGGATCCCCATGAGGAAAACGCATCAGCCCAAATACTCTTGGCGAACCAGCATTCAATCAATAAATGAGTGGCATTTTCCTCATTTTCCAGAAAGAGATTACATCTGGAAGGGCCCTGGAAGCCTTTCTTTTTCAGTTTATCCTCAGTTAAAATGTTGTTGTGGCACAACAACCAGCTGTAAAAATCGATTTTTGGCACACATTTCTACCTCCAAAGTCCTCACCAAGTCGCTAGGTAGCAAGGGACATGGGGAATTTTTCTGAGCTATGCATAGCCTTGTGCAATAGTATAAGAACCAGTTAGAGAGCCCCAACCTCTCTTGCCTTGTTTCCTGATGCTCATCAGGCTCATTCCCTTCAGCTTAGTCAGCAGGAATGACCATGCCTGATCTAGAGCATTCAACATTTGAGGCTTCTTCTAGCCTACCCATGAATTATCCTTCCAGGTAGAAATAACCCACAAAGTTTTGATGCCGGTGTTTAACGTCCAACTTTGAAGCTCAGAGAGCTCTTGGACTTCACCCAAAGGTTCTTCGCTCATGATTTTATCAGTCCAAATATTAATGAGCTTGCCATTACCCGGGATCCAATAAGAATGCTTTTGTATCAAAGGTAAGGCTTCCATGCAAAGCCTGTGAATTTGAGAGCATTTGCTGGTGTGGGTGAGGTCATCCAAGCTTTGTAGCTTCTGATCCCTGAAATATTTCTTCGACAATGCCTTTTGGACCCAGTCTGGTTTCTGAGCTATTTGTCTCCACATAATCTTAGCCCCCATAGCAATATTTTGAGTCCTCAGATCCTTGAAATTCATACCTCCTTCTAGCAGAGATTTGGCAACTTTGTCCCAACTGACAAGGGGGATCTTCCTGTCATTTTGCTTGGCTCTTTTCCAAAAGAACCTTCGAATCCATTCCTCCATCTTCTTGAGGATGCTGGAGGGAGCCAACATGGCTGAGAATTGGAAGATGGGCATGCTAGATAGGACAGACTTAATAAGCACTATCTTCCTTGCCAAGTTCAACCATGAGAAGCCCCAAGACTGAATTTTTTTCTTAAATTTCTTGACCATTGGGAGCCAATCTTTATTGGAGTGCCTCCTTTGGAAGATAGGAAGGCCCAAATAGATGAAGGAGTTTCAAGAAGCAAAGCCAGCGAAACCCATACATCTGGAAATTGAGGAGAGCTCGCTGTTGGAGATATTCCAGCCATAAAAATGGCATTTTCCTTCATTTAGTTTGCTGCTCGAAGTCCCACAGAAATCGTCCAACACTTTTCTGAATCTGGAGGCAGAGTATACGGAGGCAGCACCCAACAAAAGAGAATCATCGGTGAACAATGCATGGTTGATATCCTTGACACCTCGAGCGATCCTAAGACCCATAATTTCTTGGTCTATCTGGCACTTTTCCAAATAAAAACTCAGAACTGAAGCTTGCAAAACTAAAAGAAGAGGGGAAAGAGGACAGCCTTGGTGCAACCCTCTAGAGGCTTTAAAGAACTCCGTTGCTCTTCCATTCACCAGAGGGGCAATCCAAGGCTCAGAGATGCATGCCCGGACCCATCTGATAAACTCCTGACCAAACCCAAACTTATGCATCATGCCAAAGAGAAACTTGTGAAGAACTCGGTCAAACGAATTAGCAAGTTCCAGCTTGATCACCATACCTTTTTCTTTCTACTGCAAGCTAGAATGAATCGCCTCTAGCACAAGGATTGTTGTCCACGATTTGCTAGCCGTGAACGAGCCCCCCTTGGTTTTCAGGAATAATGGAGGGCAAGAGGACCTTCAGTCTGTTGGCAATCACTTTTGTTATGAACTTGTAGCCAATGTTGTATAACAAAATCGGATGAAACCTATTAAAGGTGTTGGCTCCCTTCTCCTTTGGAATGAGGGCGAGAAAGGCAGAATTCGTTCTTCCTCCAATTTTCTGGCAGCACTAAGATTTGGATACCATTCTATGCAGATCCTTCTTCACTATTTGCCAACAAGCTTGAATGAATCTGGCAGTGAAGCCAACCGGACCCGGGGCTTTGTCCGTCTCCATTTCATAGAGTGCAAGCTTTATCTCTTTTCTGGTGACTTTAGCTTCCAGTTGTTGATTCATATTTGAAGAGATATTGGAGGGGACAACATCCAAGAACATAGTGTCCTATCTCATTCCCTCGACTTCACTATATAGTTTCTCAAAGTGGGAGAAGGCAGCCCCTTTGATGCTTGTAAAGTCCTTATGGGTAATGCAGTCTTCTTTTATTTCAGAAATTGTGTTGAAGGACCTTCTAGCTTGGGCTTGTTTGTGGAAGAAGGAGGTATTCATGTCTCCCGCTTTCAACCATAGGCTACGGGATTTCTGCCTCCAATATTCTTCCTCTTGCAGACAAGCTTTGTGGAATTTTTGCTGCAGATTTCCTTCTATGATTGTTGATTCCTCCGTGAGTTCCTCCTCTTCCATCTGCAGTTGGTGCTTCTCGAGGGAGGCATGGGCCATCCTCCTTTCATCAGCCGGGTTTGGAAGAGTTTTAGCCCAATTTTTCAATGCAGCCTTTACTCTTCTTAATTTTTCTTCCCAAACAAAGAAAGGGGACCCTGTGACAGGCTGATTCCAGCTCACTTTAACCTTATCCATAAAGTCTGGATACCTTATCCATAGAGCACTGAATCGAAAAGGAATGGGCCCAAAATTTCTTTGTGCTGAGAGTTCTAGCTTTATGGGTTTATGATCCGAAATATTGCATGGCAGGATGAGCATCCTAGCTTCTAAACCTAGGAGTAGATAGGAACTTTGAATAAGAATCTATCTAATCTCATAGCAATATGGCCAGGGCCAATTCTTTTATTTGACCAAGTATACTTACCTTTCAGAGGTTTGATGTCGAGCAGATCCCAATCTTGCATGTTATCCTCCACCCATTCCCTCGCTGGGTCTCTTACTATGTTGCCACCTCTCTTCTCGGAGGAGCTTAGGGTTATATTCAGATCCCCCGGGATAATAATATTTCTCAACTTTTCTTCCTCAGCCATGAGTTTGATTGAGTCCCAACACTGCCTCTTTTCCCCTGCGTTTACCGGCACATACACATTAAAGAGGCTAAAGGCCTCCCTTGTTTCTTGGTTTATGTGTTGCATAAGCTGCCAGTGTGTATTCTGCTTTCCATTGACCAATTCCAACTTATCTTCATTCCAGAGAGCTCCCAGCCCTCCCGATGCACCTCCGGCTGAGACAACTTGCCCTCCACTTTTTCTCCATAAGTTCCTGCTTACTTGGAAGAAGCTCTTCTCCTCCAACTTAGTCTCCTGGATCAGAAGGATATATGGGGTTTCTAATCTAATCAAGCTTCTCATTGCTTCTTTTTGCTTGCTCCCCAACCCCCTGCAATTCTAGGAGACAATATTCATTATTTACCTTTCTGAGAAAGGGTGGCCCCTTTGGGCCCCTATCCATGGCTTCTTGTAATCTTCGGTGTCTTTGCTAGCAGCTTCTCCAATGTTGGCTAACTGCCTTGGAGTTTGTCTTTATATGTTTCTCGCTCTCTTTTTTCTCTTGTCGATCTGTAGGACAATGTTTGGGAGTCTCCTATTTCTCCTTCCTCCTCAGATTCTTCTGAATCTAGGTCTTCCTCTTCCATATCTGTAGCCTTTTCCTTAGGGCTTACTGTTGTGCTCTCACCTTGCTTGGAATTTTCAAGGATCTCTTTCTCATTTGCCTCCTTCTGCTGCTGTTCTGTCTCATGCATTTCGATTGAGGTAGAGGAAAGAGGGGTGAACACATTCTTTTGTGCCTTTGGTTGGCCACTAGAAGAGGGTTGCAACCCTTTTCCTTTTGTAGCTCCAGGAGGGTTTGAAAGTTTAGGGTTAGCCCTTGACCTTTAGACCTGCGTCTATCTTTCTTCCTTTCCTTGCACCGCCTCTTCATTTTTTGTGCAGTTCTTGGCAAAATGTCTGTATTCCTGGCACTTGCGGCACTTGAAAGGAAGCTGCTCATAGTTCAATTTTTGCACATGAGTCCAACTTCCTACATTTATCTTTATAGCCTCCGGCAGTCCCACTTCTAGATCTACTTCAACACAGATCTGAGCGCAATCATATTGATCCTTGGTGTTTGCACGATCTATGAATTTGCCTAGTGCGTTGCTAATATGTTGGAGAGAGTCCTAGTTCTAGCAATGCACAGGAAGATTGGGAAGCCTTACCCACACTGGAACCGCCAACAGAACATCTTCGGCTGGATCAAAATCAGGATTCCATCTGTTCAAATAGAGACCTTGAGGACCCATAAAATAGCGCCCGTTCCTGAAGATTAGATCCTTGTCTTCTTTTGAGATAAACTCGAACAAGAAATAACCTTGCCCTAGAAAATACAAGGTGACACTTTGCTTGATTAATGGTCTCCAGTTTCTGCAGACCCAGGCTTCTGTGGCTTTGGGAGAAGGCCAAAGGCTAGTGAACTGACCTACCAGGGCCCTTTCTGCTAGAGACAGAGCAACCTTGATCGGCCGTTCCGGAGGAAGGGAGACCTCCAGAATGTTTTCTAGTTTTTTAACAAACTTTGATGCATTTGGTTTCTTCTTGGCTGGCAGCGAAGCCAGATGAGTCTTGAATGTGAAATATTCAGCTTTGGGGGAGGAAAGAACACTGATAGGAGGAGCCTGGGACGAGCCTAGCTCATCCATGGCAGAGGGGCGCAGTCCTAGCGTGGCCAACCAGCCAATGGGAGCACAAGCAGCTCGTAGAGCTCGGGGAGGCGGAGGGTAGCCAATTTATTTCATTCTTCCACAATATTTTATTTATGAAGGCTGCAGTGTATTAGTTCCGATATTTACTCTAGAACACAGTAAATAATTTGTTCAATTCATTTAACAAATAGAAGAAACTAAATTAGTTGCTACAGTAGGATTTGGGGTTAGCCGAATTTTCACATCACCCACAAAATGGTGGGTAATAGGGCCACCAGATTGCTCCACAGGTTTGGATTTCTTGAGGGAAAGCAATATTGGGGCAAGAGGATTTGTAATGTTCATTTCTCTGGTATTCCTTATGGCATGGATAGGATGGAATTTCAGGTTGGAGGCAGAGAGGTCACAGGTGTAGGTTTATGTCATCAACGGGCCCAGGGGATTTTGGAGATGTTTCATGGGGTTTTGAGGAGTTTCTATGGGATCCAATGGCATTCGCTTGGCATGTTCCATCGCCTATACAACTTGCTTTTCGTTCCGTTGCATTTCGACAACTTCCGAAAAACAAGGTTATTATTGGGCCTAACTTAATTAATTATGCTTAAGGTGGCATTCCGAGAGGAATACTTGACGAAACAACTTAGTGTAATAGCTCGTTGGAACCATAACGAAAAGATCTACAGTATGGAATGGTTAGAAGTGATTTTGAGTGACATGACGAGACATAGCTGCAAATTTACCATTTTCTCACATTAAAAAAAATATTTTAATTGACATAAAAGAGGGAAAGGTGCTCCATGATTAAAATAATAATAAAATAGGAAGTTCTAGAGGGGTCCATCATATTTATAAAAAGAGGAGGCCATTGGGGGAACATCTTGGATTTGATATTTCTTGTTGTATGAGAGGTTGAGAATCTGATTCTCTACTTCATTGGTAGGCCCAAGACGGAAACCCTTGGGTCTGCTAGCGGGTGTTGGATAAAAACACAACACTCTTGAGGAGATTTCACTAAGAAATCTCACAATGCTTCATCCGAGTTTTGGAGAGAGCACTTTTGCAATAGTGAGTTTGCAACAGTCTTCTCACCGGGCCATCTACATCATTGCTAGAATCATTCATCAGTTGGGTCAGATATCTTTTCTAGGTTTTGGTCTGCTTGCTTGGCAAGGTCAGGTTCCACTATTCCTTCATGTCGATGTACTCTTTTAAGTGGATTAATAAAATGGCTCAGTGATTTTATTGGCATCTATTTGTGTATCAATTCGCTGGTTGTGTGTCTGTTTACGATTATTTTGTTGTTCAAGTTCATTTATGGTATCTACTGTTAAAATTTCCATTAGGGATATTACAAAAATCCACCTAGAAAAAGCTCAAGCAATTTAATTAGTCAGTTTTTAAATTTTTCCTAAGTCTAACTTAGGGAAAATGATTAATTAACAACAATTAATTGAGAAAGGTGAGATTTATCTAGAAACTCACATGGATCAACTCAAAAATGATCTCAACCATCGATAAGGACTTAATCATGGTCATTCATGATCCAACTGGAGATTATAAGAGGAGGTCATTGGGGTTGGAGAAAGACAAACTTGAGCACAAGTTCCTTGGCAGATCGAGCTAACCAACTTCAAAATATTTGAAAAGGGTATCCACCTTGTGGGGTTTTTCCACGGTCTTTGACCAAATACTGCATCTCTATTGTTCTTGGTTGTCTTCTACTATGCATTAGATTTACTGTTCTATCTACAATTGCTTATTGTTGCTGGAAGATTGAATTATATTGGATAAAGTGATTGATAATTAAAGAAGAATTGTAACAAGTGATTGTGTTAAGCATAGAGCACTAGAAAATTAACATCTAATACCATTTGTGGTATGAGTAAAGCGTCATTTAGTGCTTAAGTTGGGTCCAAGGAATGGTCATTTCTTGGATTCATCAAAAGCTTCTAGTTTTATGGACATCTATACCCATGTTTCTATCATTCCCACCCTCCAAAAACTTGTGCAAGATAGGTATAATTAAATTAACCCATTATTATTACACATCTATTTGAGGATTAATAATGCTAAATGAACATGTTATGCATACAAAGTTCCTATATGTTTAATACCTGTGCAACATAGCTTAATTAATTTAACCATGTATTAGCACATTGTTTATTTGAGTATTAATAATTCTAAATACACATGTTCGTGCACATAAAGTTCCTATTTGTTTAATACTTGAGACAAAAAAGTTGAACGACATTTTTATTTTGTTTGACAGGTGAGGGATTATAGGACAGATTGGGATCTACAAGTACATCAACCTGTGGCAGGCAACTATTATCCTGTGAGTTTGTTGAAATTATTACCTTCTTTAGCCCTTTTTTGTGTTTGAACTTTGGCTGTTTGGAAAACAAAGGCTCTCATCACCAACAAATCAAACATGCATTAGTAATCATTTGAATATGAGCCTTGTTAATTTGATGTTAAGTTTGGCTTTATAATTTCTTATGTTGTAATTAAATGTGCATATTTTGATGATAAAATGTATTTTTAATAGATATTTTTCATGTTCTGTAGTGTTCCTTCTTGGAAACAACCCAAACCAACCTCTGTAATTTCTGAGTTTTACTGGTTTTCTCAGTGAAATATTTTGTTAAACAGTTTGTGAGTTGATTGCTGTATGTGCATTTTTTTCCATGTCACATAAATAATAAAGGGCATATCCAATATAATGTTTGCGTAGACAACCCTTTTCAAGAAGGATGGTCACATAAATTCCATCACAACATTTAGCAGAAAATAGTGAACGCTACATCCATCTAATTCATTGTTTCTCCAATATAGACAACTCTGAAATTATATTCCAGATTTGCAAATATTACTGTCACCAAAGCAAGTACAGAGCAATGAAAAATATGGTAGAACATGGTTATAAACAATAACTAGTCTTCTATTTCAAATGCCCCAATTCTGCGAAATGTCCTCTCTGCATATCAGCTCCAGCTCATCCCTTTTTCATGACAAAACTCATTGGCACATGGTTCAGCTACAGGACAGAATTTGTGCCTCTCTTCCACATGCGCTAGCAGGCATCAAAATGCATGCTTGTCGTCCCCGTTACAACTGAATGGCACTTGGGTTGGGCAGAATGTGACTGTAAATGGCTTGTACAACAAACCCACTTCAGGACTTGGCCTCTTGGTGAAGGGAAACTCTGCCCACATAACACAATTTGGCCTCCTTGAGAATTTTTATTTTCTCCTGCACAAAAATGGATTAGCTCCAGAACACCATCAAGCTGATTAGCAATAAATCCAGAAAGATGGAAACCCAACTAGGGTGGCAAAAGAATTCCACCAAATTTGGAAGACTAGCTAGGGTGGCAATGGAAAGTCCACTGAAACTAGAGTGAAGGTCTCCCTTGAAACCCTCGATCTGAACTCTCTTGAAGCGCCACTTCAGTAGCAATAGAAATGATGAGTTAGGATGATTTGCAAATGATCCCCCAACCTCCTTTTATGAGTTCTCCCAAAGCTTCTAGATTCCCTTCTAATATTATTCTATTGGTGGGGGCCATTTTCCACTAAGTAACTTTTGCTGCCATTTTTAATAAAATAACGTTTTCTGCCCTTTCATAATGCAATAATACTTTTCCGCCATTTATAGTTAAATAATATCTGCCCTTTTTCATCAAAATTGGGCAAATTCCTTAGTAAATTCTGTACTAAAAAATCAGGGATATTACAGTCCTCTCCGCCAAAAAATTGCTTGTCCTCAACCAATTTCACCATATGCAACTATTCAACAACCTGACCTAGCTAATGCCAGGGTCCCAAATGTGCCTAAAGAATGCTCTATCCTCATTGTCATACTTCACTATTTTGCGAGGTATCCTACGATACCATAGTCTATCCCAGGGCCACATTGTGAAACTGATTTTCTCATCCTCCTTGCATTGAACAACAACTGTTTCTAAATTAAGTGTGAGCTGCATCACTATAGATTGCTCACTGGGGTTATTCAGATAGACCCATTTTGGGCCTTCTGGGCCAATTTGAATCATGCAATACATTATCTCTGATTGGGCTAGTACAGACAAACTTCCCGAGGCTACCTGTGTTTCCACTTCGAGCCCCTTAAAAACAATCCATTTGCTTCCCTCACAACATGATGTACAGCTGATTTTGAACATTTTCAGGGAATATCAGTGAGATGAACAATTCCAAGATCCAGTCAAGCAAGTGATATTGATACTGACTTTCCTCTAGAGATGTAGTCTCGTGTCTCTACTCTCACATGTAACAATAGTTGTAGAAATCTGCTTTGCAGGTTCTTCAAAATACCTTTCTCTAGCATTATGAATTTCTCTAACCAAGGATTGCAGAGTTTCTAGCTTTTCTACAGGTTCTGTATCACTTGGAAGCAACTTTTTGGGCCAAACTGCCACTATAAGAGCAACTCTTCTGTCAAGGAATACCTGCCAAGTTTCTGTAACATATGGCATGAAATGGTGGAGTAACTTTACAATATTCTGAAAGACATAAACAAGCATAACCTGTGCACAAACAACAGATGAAGAATCCTCTTTTCCATAAATGTGTGTTTTTCTGACTTCAAAGCACCAGTGAATGATTTCACTCTAGAGGAATTCATAGATTGAATGCCCAACCTCTCCATTTAATAAAATTAATCCAACTCTTTCTCCTTTGGAATGTTGAATAAATTCTGGTTATGAATAACCTCCCTTGATTATGAAGTTTCAATTTTTTTCTTCATGATCTTTCTGAACTTTAGCTTCCTATGTTAAGTTATGGTATGTTCTATGCTTATAACAATTTACTTCTTTTTCTTATTATATTCCACAGATTAACAATCACATGTACATAAAGTAAAGTGCAGATAGAACATTAAACGATCGATAGAAAACAAGGCAAGACAAGGGACACAAGAAGTGGCGGCTAACCAGGGACAAACCCCACAATGTGTGGGGGAACCCTTTGATCAAATCTTCTTTTATCTTCAATAATTCAGCAGAGAGAAATAGTACAATAAATCTGATTTATATCAGCAATAGCAAACCCTAGATCAACAACATCAGCGTTAGCGGCTTCATCATCAAAACTAGGGCAGTTGATATCTCGCAAATCGACTGTCGAATTGGCTTGATTCCACCACCAAAAGTTGCAGCCTTCAGAGGAGGTTCAGATGAACCTATAGCACAGTTCAAATGAGCAGATCTTTTGGTCCACGTAGGTCAGACTTCACTTCTACAGTTGCAGCTTCAGTTTTAGCAGCTTCCTTCAAACTAGGGCAGTCGATATCTTGCAAACTGTCCGTTGGATCGACTTGATTCCACCACCAAAAGTTGCAGCCTTCGTAGGAGGTTTAGATGAACCTATAGCGCAGTTTAGATGAGGAGATCTTCTGGTCCACGCAGGTCAAACTTCACTTCTGCAGTTGCAGCTTCAGTTTCAGCAACTTCCCTCAAACTAGGGCAGTCGATATCTCGCAAACCGTCCGTCGGATCGACTTGATTCCACCACCAAAAGTTGTAGCCTTCAGAGGAGGTTTAGATGAACCTACAGCGCAGATCAGAAGAGGAGGTTTGATGGTCCACGCTGGTCAAAGTTTGGATCTGCAGTTGCAGCTTCAGTTTCAGCAACTTTCGGCTTCACATGTGTGAGAGACCCTTTTCTGCGCGGTAGAGAAGAGACTCTTTTCTGCGCAATAGAGAGAGAGATGTGATGAGATGAGTGAGTGCAAATGAGGAAAAGTCCTCCTGTATTTATACACATCTGTTGATGTTTGAATAGATGCGACTGTTGGGCTTCTGAGCCTACATGAGTTATAGGTCGGCTTGATAATAATTCCATAATTAAAATAAATTCATATCTCCATGAATACTTATCGGAATCAGATGATCTTTAGATCAATCCTACACCTCTCGACGAGAGGAATCTAATAAACATATTATCAGCCATGAATAATGATTCGAATTGGATCATGAAGAATAATCAAAGCACTATGATTGTATCAAATCGGGACAAACTTTGAATTAAAGAGCACAGAGCGATCAAGAAAACCTCTAAACAGTGGCAGTTGGCAGCCAGCGAGGAACGACGAGACCTCGGTCAAAGCGCGCTGACCGAGGCCCATGGAGACTGTGCAGGAGGCGAAACTGGCACCTGAGAAGCCCGGATCGAGAAAAGGAGGCAGTTTTTGATGCGTGATTAACGGCATCGCTGGACAAAACCCCTCAAAATGGAAAGGCCCTAAAGCGCTTAGTCGCATGAAAGCTGGGTAAACCGTGGGGAAAAGCCCAAAAGGCTAAAGGCGGGACCCGTGCTCCAAAAACTGGCAGTATATATCGGGGACACCCTTGGGCGGTAAATGGATTTGGCTGAAACCTAGCGATTCCATTTAGCGCCCGACACATGGCAGGTGGAGGAGAGAGAAAACCGCCGCTCATTGCATGCTAACAGTCGAGCAAGTCAATTGCGCGAAATGAGCGAATGACGTTGGATCGGGAGGCTCTAGATCTAACGGCTGAGAACGCGCCCGATGAAAGAACCGGATTTGACAGGGGATTAAGCCGAGATCTACAAGGATTTGAGGTCCAATTTGACTGCTGAGGTGGCGGATGAGTCATTTCCCGACGAAACCGAAGAACCGAACCGACGAGGAAGAGCTAGCATAGTTCACAAGAGGACAAGTGGCCACTCCCTGTGAGCCGTTGATGGTGACGCCAAGACAGGGAACTCCAAGGGAGCAATAGCAGGTGACCCGACAAAGGAAGAAGAGGAATCGAACAGTCATGAGATTGACTGGCTTTAAAGCCAAGACCAGAAAACAGAGAGAGAGGACGTCGAGAGGAAGAATCAGAGAGAAGAAGACAAAGGCAGAGAAAAGAAAAGACAGTGAAGCAAAAAGCAGAAAGACAGAGGGCCGAGCTGACCACAGGCAGCGTCGAGCACCAGAGAGCTTGAGAGGTTCAAGCCACCCCTAAAGGGATCTGTCGGGAATCGATTACCATATTGTGCTCCTCCTCTTAAAGACCAGAAAGGTCAAGAGCTGGTAAGGAAAGGAGTCCGTGCACTCTAGCGGCTTGGGGAATCCAAGAACCACCCTGCCAAGCAATTCTGTTTCAGGAGACTCAGATTGAGCTCCTCATTGTAATTCTCTGCTTTAAAGACACAATAAAAGAAGGCCACCACTAAAAGCTGGACTGGAGATGTAGCCCTAGAGGATAAAGTGAACTCCTTATTAATTGTTGTGTTCTTGTATTTGCTTATTGTGTTTCTCTGCTGTTTTCCATTTCTAGTGTCTGTGTATTTTGCAATCTGATCGATCCGTTTCCTAAAATAACATAGTCACACACGAGCACATGAGTCTGTAATACCTTCATTCAATAATTAATTAATTGAGGTCACTCAAGGGTGATTTTCAGATCAAGTGGTATCAGAGCTTTAGGCTGTTAAGGTTAGAAAAGTTTGTGTTGGTTTAGTTGTGAATGCTCACTAGATCAAAGCTCAAATTAGGAGAAGGAGAGTTGGTTGAAACTAATCCTAAAATTGGGAAAGTCTATGGGCATGATGATGAGCATTGTTGGATTCTGCATCCAGAGTTGAGACACCTCAAAGTGCCCATAGTGACACCTGAAGGCGGTCTTGGGAATGTCCTGTTCCCTCATGCGAATCTGATAGTACCCAGATCTCAAATCAATCTTTGAGAAGAACTGTGCTCCTCTCAACTCGTCCATCAACTCATCAATCTTGGGTATGGGGTACCTGTTTTTCAGGGTCTTCTTGTTCAAAGCCCTGTAGTCAATGCACATCCTCAATGTGTCGTCCTTCTTCTTCACCAACACCATGGAAGAAGCAAAAGGACTCTTGCTCGGCCAAATGTGCCCAAGAACCAATAACTCCTGAATGGCCCCCTCAATCTCATCCCGATAGGCCTTGGGATGCCTGTAGCGGGTGGTAATCACTGCCTGTATGCCCTGCTTAAGCTCAATGGTGTGCTCAAACCCCCGGTCCGGTGGCTGTCCTGGCGGAATCTCCCCAAATACTGTGGCATACTGGTCAAGGATGGCCTATATCTCTAGGTGCACTGTCTATCCTGTAGTCCCCGCCTCTAATGCACATAGCTCCACTACCCACTCTATGTCTCCCTTCCAGAAGACTGCCTCCATTCGATGAGCCGAAACAGTTTGAGGCGGGTATGTGTGTTGTCCCCATAGCTTCTCATGCCTCCCCGTCTTCTCATCATCCCACTCCATCTCTAGGGCCTTCCAATCTGTAGTGACCTTCCCTAGAGTGATAAGCCACTGAACACCCAGTACTATGTTGATGTTCAGAATGTTGACCACAAAAAAGTGGTCAGTTAGTGTGTAAGTGCCCATCGTCACTGATAACTCTGGGACATAACGAGCACGCACCATGGTCTAATCTCCTAGGACCAAAACTGAAAACCCATCGAAGCTCTCTGTCGGTATACCTCTCCGCTCAACCATCTGTGCATCGATGAAGTTGTGGGTTTCCCCACTATCGGCCAAAACTGATACTCGATGGCCACGTACTGTCCCCCGTACGCGCAACGTCAAATATTTGGGAACTCCTCGCAATGCTGCAATTGCCCCTCCAGTAGGTGCGAATGCTGCACCACCTACTGCTGGCGTTGGCGGTGGCAAAGGACCCTGCATGGCATGACTATCTCCTGCCTCCACATCATCCTCCTCATCCTCTTCCCCGCTGCTCTTGGAGAAGACCTCAATAAAATGTGCTTTGCCAGCATCACATCTATGTCCCGGTGCCCATGGCTCCTGACAGGTGAAGCACAACCGCTTCTTCTTCAACTCCCTCTTGGCATCATCGTCAATCTGTACTCGCCTTGGATTCCTTTTCGGAGGCAGAATCCTCACATCCTTCCCCTTAGGCTGAAAAGCTTGTTGCTGGGGGTAAGGTGTCCGGGTCCTAGGTAAGACATCCTGTAAGTCCCGAGTCTTGCTAATAGCATCCTGAAGTGTGGTTGGTCTAGCGGAGTTGACTAGACCCTGAAGTGGCTCTGCTAACCCCTCAACATACATGTAGATCCTTCGTGCTGTGGATAGATCTGGCACCATCACTGAAACCCTCAAAAAGTTCACAATGTAAGTCTCTGGGCTCCCTGTCTGTTTGAGCCTTGTCATCTCAACAAAGTGTTGTTTTGGATCCCTCTGGTCAAACCTCTCCATCAGTCTCCTGGTGAACTCGGCATACATCGTCACTGTGGAATGCCCGAGCGTAACCATCCCATGGAACCACTAATCCTAGGCCTCACCATCCAAATGTAATGTCGCCACCTTGATGGCCTCTACCTCCGACATCTAGTTAAGCTGGAAATAGATGTCCAACTTCTCCACCCAAGACTTTGCCGAACTGTTTGATGAACCATCAAACGTAGGCAATTGGAATCTACTAGCTGTGCGGTGGGTGTCTCCATTATGATAATGCCGGTGTCCTCTGTGATGGTCGCGGGGTCTACTATCCCGCTGGAGCTGAACATAGTCTCTGAATGAGAGAGCATCCCTGAACTCCTGCCCATAAGCCTGATACTCTGGAAAATAATCGCCCATATGACCGAGCTCTATCTCCTATTGGGCTCCTGCCCCCGTGTCTGCCCCTAGGAAAGTGGGCATGGTAGAGCGTGTAAGGGCATGCGAGGCCACCTACTGAGTAGTATCATGCTACTCTGGCAAATGGTGGGATGCACTTGACCCCTCACCAACCTAGAAAACTCGTGGGCTCTCACGCTGTCTAGCCTCTACTGTCGTGAATCTCTACCCCATGATCTCAATCTACCTCGACAGATCCTGCACTGATTTGAGGAACATATCCGCAAATCTCTTCTCGTCCTCATCTGCCATCGGATCCTCCTGCTCTGCGTCCACCCTAGGCTCCCTCTGTACTGCATCCACCACAGGCTCCTCCTGTTCTGCGTCCACCACCGGAACACAGTTTCCCTCTTCGTAGGTGTTCTCCAACCTACGCCCAGTGTCTCTGTATCCCCCACCTCTGTAATAGATGTAGGGTTTTTCCCCGGGTGTCATAGGTTGCTAGTTCCACAGGCTGAGCCAGATCTATGCTCTGATACCATTGTAATATCTCGTTTCAAATATATTCCCCAAAACCCCAGTAAACTCCAACCAAATATGCACAAGATATAATAACCGGGAAGCTCAAAATGATAGAAATAACAGTGGTGCAACATATAATAACATAAACATGAAATATAAGCAGATACTCAAGAAATGCAGAGAGAAATGCTAAGCCATTTTATTATACTGAGTAATGGAATGAGTACAGGAGGTGATCAGAAAGATGGCACCTCGATTTGCACCAGGCAAGTGAAGAAATACACTCAGAATAGCAAAGGAATGGCCTCTCTCTGAACTGCGTGGATGCTGATGGGAAATTGTCGTGTTGTTGCTACTGCTAGAAATCAAATGAAGATTTGGGGCTGTTCCCCTCACAAAATGTTGAAACTCCGGAATCAGCCTCTACTCACAAAACCCAGAAAACCCAGAAAGCTTTTCTGAAATGGTCGACCCCCAAAAATCGCCCCCTTGCGGAATCACGCAATCCCTCAAGGCCCTGCGCTGCCACTAAGTAGAATCCTCCAAAATATTGCCTAAAACTCTGCCAAACCCCTCCAATATGAAAGAGTTGATCTCTTGCTCAATCTCCCAACTCAACTCCTCCACAAACCCCCAATCCAGAATTGCTCCCAGAAAAACTGCGTCCCTCACTCTCAAGTCTATTCAGTCCTCCAATGCTCAGCTCCACCTCAATGCCAAAGATCAAAACTACCGCAAAAAGACTGCTGAAACTACCTTGCCCGAGTAGGCACTCGAAGTCCCCCGGGGCTAAGGGTGAGATCTCCGAAAAGAGACACTTAGTGCACTAAACAGTGTTGCAGACAAACTAAACAGCGTGTGTGCTCCAAGTCGAAGTGACTAGTTCAAATGCTCATAACTGAATGCCAAAATGAAGAGGCTCCTCTCTCCTTTATAGCATTGGCCTCTCTCAATCCCAAGGCTCACCTCCTCCAACGTAATCTCCTCTTGCCACGTATTCCTTTTCCCATTTGCGCAGTCCCTCCAAGTGTCTGCGTGGGCCCCATCTCTGCATGGACCTTTGGACCCCTTGGCTCCCCTTTAAGTCACAACGTTGTGCTACTAGGAAGTGAATTTTATTCTAAAAGTGAGTTATGTCCCCTTTTTCCTCACCTTTTTATTTACAAATAACTATAGAAGGCAGAATTGAGAAAAATTGAATATTCCAATTACCCATGGCTAATTAGGAATATTACAACTGGAGACGTAGCCCTGGAGGATAGGGTGAACTCCTTATTAATTGTTGTGTTCTTGTATTTGCTTATTATGTTTCTCTGCTGTTTTCCATTTCCAGTGTCTGTGTATTTTGCAATCTGATCGATCCGTTGCCTAAAATAACATAAACACACACCACCACATGAGTCTGTAATATCTTCATTCAATAATTAATTAACTGAGGTCACTCAAGGGTGATTTTCAGATCAAGTGGTATCAGAGCTTTAGGCTGTTAAGGTTGGACAAGCTTGTGTTGGTTTAGCTATGAATGCTCACTAGATCAAAGCTCAAATTAGGAGAAGGAGAGTTGGTTGAAACTAATCTTGAAATTGGGAGAGTCTATCCTTGGAAGACAATGACAGAGGAAGGTCCTATGGGTCCAGAGCCTCAATTCATAGAAAGTTTCCTAGCCATAAAGTCCACGGTAGAAGAAATGTATAGGGACTTTAGAAAACATAGTGATGAATATTCATCAGGCTCTAAACAGGACAAAATAGAAGATGAGTCTCACAGCCATGACCACTCAAAAGGAAAAGGGAAAGAGGAAAGCTTTCTCACACCTCATAATAGCCCTGTACATAACAAGAAAGCATCTTTGATCAAGCTAGATGTTAAATTTGATTTGCCTATATATGATGGAGAGTTAAATGCAGAAAAGTTGGACAATTGGATTAGACAAAATGATGTCTATTGCAGAGTGCAGAACATCGACTCAGACAAGAGCAAGATTCATCTAGCAAGCCTACGTCTTGGAGGCACTGCCTTGGTTTGGTGGGAAGGTAGAACCCAAGCTAACATGAAAAGACATGGTAAGATTATCTCTGTCTGGAATGAATTTGTGTCTGCAATCAAAAAGCAGTTGTATCCATTGGCCTACATGCAACAAGCCATGATGAGTTGGCAGACTCTTCAACAGTTGAAAGGGCAAAGTGTGCAAGGGTACACTCAAGAATTTAGAAAGAGAGCATTGATTCTAGGAATCTCATTAGACTCACCAGAGACTCTGTTGAAGTACATTGGTGGTTTACACAGCTACATGAGGCATACCATCTTCATGTTCAATCCCACTAGTATAGATGAGGTATCTGTACAAGCTACTCATCTAGAAGCTAGAAGAAAAAATGGAAATCTAGAAGTTGGGGACCATCCCAACCCACTGCAAGCAAGAGCAAGGAGAAAAGAAAGAAGAAGTGGAAAGCAAGGAAGGCTAACACTGCACAGAAAAGCAAGGCTTTATGCACTCACTGTAAAAAAGATGGGCATGATGATGAGCATTGTTGGATTCTGCATCCAGAGCTGAGATCTAAGAAGTTTGAGGGCAAGAAGAAGAACACTGCTATAGCTATTCAGAAAGATTTCGGGTCAGGCTCAGGAGATGAAACAACCACTGCAGCCACATGTATAAAAGGTAAGAATTCTGAAGCATCTACTAGTAATTCTGCACAATCTGTTATTGATGAAGAAAATGAGAGAAAAAGGCATGAGCTTTTCCATATTCGAGTTATTTCCAAACATCAAAAGATTGATACTTTGTTTGATAGTGGCTCACAAGTAAATTTAATTTCTGAAGCAATTGTAAAGAAATTAGGATTAGTAGCTACACCTCATGAGAAACCATACCCATTAGGATGGTTGAATGACAAAGCACAACTACAAGTGACTAGACAGTGCAAACTCAAGTTTTCTTTTGGGTCAGCATTTGTAGATGACGTTGAGTTAGACATAATTCCTTTGGATATATGTGGAATTGTTTTAGGAAGTCCTTACTTGTATGATAGAAAAGCTATTTTCTATAGAGCTGAGAACAAGTATCTACTTGTCAAAGAGGGAATCGAATACTTTGTAAGAGCTCATAAGCTCAAGAATAGTTATACTTTCATAAACTCAGTGCAGATGAAAAGAATGATAAATTCATGCAAACAATTCTCACTGATGGTTGTAAAGGAAAAGAAACCTGATAAAACCAATGTATTTGAGGGCTGTAATGCTAAACAACAAGCTAATTAGAAAAGGTTGTTTCAGAGTATGATATCTTGTTTCAAGAACCTAAAGGTCTGCCACCCAAAAAGGAAATAGTACATGATATTATTTTGCAGCAAGATGCTCCTTTGCCTAACATTGGAATGTACAGGTTGTCTGCTTTAGAGAATTCTAAAATCAAGAAGCAAGTGCAGGAGTTGCTCAAGAAGGGGTTCATCAGGCCTAGCACGTCACCATGTGGGTCACCAATCGTTTTGGTTAGAAAGAAAGATGGCTCATGGAGAATGTGAATTGATTACCAAGCACTGAATCAGATAACAATCAAAAATCGTTATCCCCTTCCTCGCATAGATGATCTTTTAGATCAATTGAAAGAAGTTGTTTATTTAACCAAGCTAGATTTGCACAGTGGATACCATCAGGTTAGAGTTGTAGAACAAGATGCATGGAAGACTGCTTTCAAAACAAAGCAGGGATTGTATGAGTGGCTGGTTATGCCTTTTGGCTTAACTAATGCTCCTACTACTTTCATGAGATTAATGAATGATGTACTCAGACCTTTTCTTGATGATTTTGTTATTGTGTATTTGGATGACATTCTGATTTTTAGTAAAACGTGGAAAGAACACTTAAATCATGTTAAGCAAACATTAGATGTTTTGAAAAGAGAAAAACTTCATGTTAAACTCTCAAAATGTGAATTTGGCAAAACATCTCTGAATTATTTGGGTCATATAGTAGGGGGTGGTGAATTGAAGATAGATCCTTCTAAGGTGGCAGTCATTGTAAACTAGCCTAAACGCAAGTCTGCTACTGAAGTGAGAAGCTTCTTAGGGGCAGCACAGTATCGGAGGAAGTTCATTTCTAACTTTTCTTCAATTGTAGCTCCCTTACATGCTTTAACAGGATTGAACAAGGTGTTTTAGTGGGGAGGAAAACATCAAAAAGCCTTCGACACCTTGAAAGAAAAGCTTAGTACAACACCTATACTAGCACTGCCTGATCTGCAAAGACCATTTGAGATCCAAATAGATGCTAGTGACTATGCCATGGGAGCAGTGTTGACACAGCACGGTAAACCCATATGTTATCATTCTGAGACTTCTAATCATGCAGTAGTTAACTTTCCTACATATGATAAAGAATTGTATGCATTAGTTCAGAGTGTGAACAAATGGAAACATTACTTAATGGGCAAAAGACAGTAATACATACTGATCATCAACCACTTCAATATTTACACTCCCAAACTAAGTTGAGCAATCAAGACATTATAAGTGGATGGGTTTTCTACAATAGTTTCATTTAGTCATCAGATACAAAAAGGGCATACACAATAAAGTTGCAGACATGTTATCTAGACCCATTATAAATGCATCTACTATACTTAAGCATAATTCTGTGTTACATGAGAGTTACATTGAACAATATGCTCAAGATATAGATTTCAAAGATGTATATATGCAACATTAAGTCAAGGCAAAGAAGATAGAAGAATTGGATTATCATGTAAGGACTGACTCTTATACCATTGTGGGAAGTTATGCATTCCACAAACTGAGAGAGTAAAGATAATTAGAGAAGCACACACTTCTCTGATATCAGGTCACTTTGGGGTAAGTAAAATAGTTGCACAGCTGCATAGATATTTTTATTGGCCAAAAATGAATGAGACAGTTTCTAGATATGTAAGAGGGTGTACTATGTGTGCTAAAAGCAAGCCCAGCAACAGAAAAACTAGGTAGGGACACTCCATTACCAGTTCCTTCTCACCCTTGGGAAAGTGTTTCCATGGATTTTGTTGGAGGACTACCTAAATCTAGGAAAGGTCATGATTATCTATATCTTGCTGTGAATAGGTTCAACAAAATGTGTATTTTAATACCTTGTAATAAACAGATTACAGCTGCACAAACTGCAACACTGTTCTTTGAACATGTATGGGTTCATTTTGGATTACCCACTTCCATCGTATTTGATCAAGACACCTGATTTGTGGAGAAGTTTTGGTCAAGTCTGTGGGAACTAATGGACACCAAACTGAAGAAAAGCACAGCTTTTCATCCACAAACTAATGGCCAAACAGAAGTAGTTAACAGGATAGTGATCCAGTTACTTAGAGGATATTGCAGCAAGCATCCTAAGCTTTGGGATGAACATTTGTGTTATGTGCAGCATGCTTACAATAGAGCAAAAAATTCCTCTACACAGGGATCTCTTTTTGAGACCTGTTTTGGTTTCACACCAAGGTCTCCTTTGGATTTTGTCTTTGGTAAAGATACCACAGTTGAGGGACACAGTGATGTGGATAGGGCAACCAGGTTCATTGAACAAATCCAGGAGATCCACCAGGCAATACAGGAACCCCTGAAAAAGAGCCAAGCCAAATACAGGGCAAGGCATGACAAGCATCGGATGAAGCATAGTTTCCAAGTTGGTGACCAAGTCTGGCTGTATATCAACAAGGATAGGATGCAAGGTGAAGGTAAAAAGCTAAAGCCTATCAGGTATGGACCTTACAAAATACTTGAGAAGATTGGTGAGAATGCTTTTCACCTTGATATACCAGCGTACATGCACATCTAATCAATCGTAAATACAGATCGCTTGAGATTGTTTGAACCCTCTCTAATTGAGGATCTCACAGAGTAGAGTCAATTGCCTTCTATTGATGACTTGCTACCTGAGTATCTTAATGAATTGTAGGAGACACAGTTCTGGATAGGAAGGTGAGCACAACGTGCAGAGGAGATGTTGAGTACCTCAGAGTGGGGCTCAAGGGTTCAAACTTCAAAGCCGAGCAGTGCAAAGTGGATTGAGATTGGACAAGTGAGAAAATAGTACCCTCACTTAGTCGATGCTTGAAAACCAACTTTTGGTAGTCGAAAAGCTTTTTCAATGGGAAGGCTGTGATCTGAATTGGATCCATGAAGAATAATCAAAGCACCATGACTGTATCAAATCGGGACAAACTTCGAATTAAAGAGCACAAAGCAATCAGGAAAACCTCTGAACAGTAGCAGCTGGTAGCCAACGAGGAACGACGAGGACCTCGGTCAAAGCACGCTGACCGAGGCCCATGGAGATTGCGCAGGAGGCAAAACTGGCACCTAGGAAGCCCGGATCGGGAAAAGGAGGTAGTTTCTAATGTGCGATTAGCGGCATCGCTAGGCAAAACCCCTCGAAATGGAAAGGCCCCGAAGCGCTTGGTCACATGGAAGCCGGGAAAATCGTGGGGAAAAGCGCAAAAGGCTAAAGGCGGGAGCCGCGCTCCAAAAACCGACAGTATATATCGGGGACACCCTTGGGCGGTAAACAGATTTGGCTGAAACCTAACGATTCCACTCAGCGCCCGACGCGTGACAAGTGGAGGAGAGAGAAAACTGCCGCTCATCACATGCTAACGGTCGAGCAAGTCAACCGCGCGAAATGAGCTAATGACGTTGGATCAGGAGCCTCCAGATCTAATGGCTGAGAACGTGCCCAATGAAAGAACCAGGTTTGACAAGGGATTAAGCCGAGATCTACAAGGATTTGAAGTCCGTTTTGACTGTTGAGGTGGCGAATGAGTCATTTCCTGACAAAACCGAAGAACCGAACTGACAAGGAAGAGCTGGCGCAGTTTGTAAGAGGACAAGTGGCCACAACCTGTGAGCTGTTGATGATGATGCCAAGACAGGGAACTCCAAGTGAGCAGTAGAGGGCTATGCGACGGAGAAAGAAGAGGAATCGAACAGTCATGAGATCGACTGGCTTTAAAGCCATGACCAGAAAACAGAGGGAGAGGATGCCGAGAGGAAGAATCAGAGAGAAGAAGACAAAAACAGAGAAAAGGAAAGACAGTGAAGCAAAAAGCAGAAAGACAGAGGGCCGAGCTGACCACAAGCAGCGTTGAGCACCAGAGAGCTTGAGAGGTTCAAGCCACCCCTGAAGGGATCTGTCGGGAATTGAGTACCATATTGGGCTCCTCTTAAAGACGAGAAAGGTCAAGAGCTGGTAAGGAAAAGAGTTTGTGCACTCTAGTGGCTTGGGGAATCCAAGAACCACCCTGCCAATCAATTCTGTTTCAGGAGACTCAGATTGAGCTCCTCATTGTAATTCTCTGCTTTAAAGACATAATAAAAGAAGGCCACCACTGAAAGTTGGACCGGAGACGTAGCCCTGGAGGATAGGGTGAACTCCTTATTAATTGTTGTGTTCTTGTATTTGCTTACTCTGTTTCTCTGTTGTTTTCCATTTCCAGTGTCTGTGTATTTTGCAATCTGATCGATCCGTTGCCTAAAATAACATAGACACACACCAGCACATGAATCTGTAATACCTTCATTCAATAATTAATTAACTGAGGTCACTCAAGGGTGACTTTCATATCAAGATGACCCACATGAAGTTTGGCCCTAGTTGTTAATTTTAACACTCCCTCTCAACTAGGGAGAACTTCATCTGCAATCCGTTTGTCGGTCACTACTGTTCATCCATCAAATGCACTGCCCTGTATAGCCTGACGCTTGCCCTGCTCTACTCTATTCTGCCTGTTCTACTTTGTCTTGTTCTGCCCTGTAGTGATCTGTACTACTTTGCTCTGTTCTGCTTTGTTTTGTCCAAATTATGAAGAAGAAGAAATGATCAAGGATGTATCATACTAACTCAAAGTCAGTCTTAGAGTATGTACCATTGGTCCCAGACCATTCTCAACCAACCCGAAGTCAGCGTCATAGTGAGTACAACTCCTACCACTGGTCCCAGACCAGTAACAACTGACCTGAAGTCAGTGTCATAGAATGTATCACTCCTACCACTGGTCCCAGACCAGTATCATTGACCCCAGATCAGTGGAGGTCATCCTAGCGTAGGGAGTATGGTAGATACAATGATGCGTCCATTGGTACTACTATGGTCCCTAACTTCATTTCCCTGCTCATTGATCAGATGAGAGATACTTCCCATGAGTCCCAGACTGCATGGGTAGGATGTCTCGATAGGAGAACTTAATCAATCCTGTCCTCACAGGAGAACACATCAATCCTACTACAATTTCCATGGAGAACACATCAATCTAGGCTGCCATGTAGAACACATCAATCCAAGCCTCATAGGAGAACACATCAATCTTGCTACAATCGCCATGGAGAACACATCAATCCAGGCCTCACAGGAGAACACATCGATCCTACTACAATCACCATGGAGAACACGTCAATCCAGGCCTCACAAAAGAACTAAACATCCTGCTACACAGGAGAGCGAATCATCTTGTTCCACAAGAGAGCGAATCATCTTGTCCCAAAGAGAGCGAATCATCTTGTTCCAGTGTGCACCACCAAGGGAGGGTGAGTCACCCTCTTGTCATATGTTGCTCCAGTAAGAATCGCAAGCCCTCAAAGTTCCCAGAGCTCAATGTATGCAACATGCAGGACCCTTGTACAAGGGTTTCTTGACGACTTCAAGTCATTTTGGAAAATCACATATTAGATCTTCCCTCGGGGCTTTGACAAGGTGTATCGACCTATACATCATCTTAACGCGATGGAGCCTCCTTGCTCATTGACTTACCATATCCCAAATGATGTCTATTTGCTGGAGCAATTGACGAATACGGGATTCCTCAATAATCGAATCCCACCTCTGGTTGTTACAAAAAATTACAGTGGTATGTGTTCAAACAACTCACTGAAGAGCTTCCCCAACCAGGCAACCTCATACGAGATCATACTCATAGATATGTATCTGGTCTCGCTCATGCTTATGGCAACTGACTTCTGCTTCTTGCTCATCCATTATATCGAAGCAGAATCCAAAGAGAAACAACACTAAAAGTGCTCCAGTGATCCTCCACACTACCTGCCTAGTCAACATTCGAATAATCATGAAGTTTCATATTTCCAGTAGTGTATCTCAATCCATGAGAGGTTGTGTCCTGAAGACATCTCAGAAGATTCTTGGCACCAATCTAGTGAGGCTCAACCAAATATGAGCTCACAATGCTAACTGCAAAACATATGTTCGGACGGAGGTTCACCAAGAACATCAACGCGAATGAGTTTTTGAAACTCAGTGGCATTTCCCAAATCAGGTATGACATCACTACCATATAACTTCTGAAAGTTAAGATCCTTGAGGTAGTCACAGGCTTGCATTCCAACATACCAAATCTTTTCAGAATCTTCACCACATATTTTCCTTGAGATAGGAAAATTTCCCTTGGCTTCTGCCACACTTTAAGTCCTTGGTTCTTCATTTCAAATTCAAAGGCCAACTCCCTCTTACATTTTTGAATGAGAGGGTATGCACCTGTTAGAAAGAGGTCATCCACATACAACACCAGTACGAGAGGCTTTTCATCTTCAACCTTAAGGTAAAGGTTAGGAACGACTTCACTCCTAGTGAACCCAGCTTCATCAAGTAGCTATCAATCCTCTCATACCACGCTCGTGGTGCATGCTTCAGCCCATAGAGAGCCTTCTTCAACCTGCATAAACGAGATTTTCAATCATAGATCTCAAATCCTTCGGGTTGCTCCACATATACCTCTTCTTTGATTGAATCATGCAAGAACGAGGTCTTGACATCCATCTGATGTAGGTTCCATCCTTGTGAAGCCACAAGGGCTATGATCAACCGGATGGTCATATATTTGGCAACATACGCAAATATCACATCATAGTCTATACCTTCCTTCTGGGAGAAACCACGAGCAACAAAACGAGCCTTATACTATTCCATACTTCCATCTGCTGCAGCTTTATCTTGTAATTCCATTTTGAAGTAATAATTGTCTTGTCCTAGAGTCTGGGAACTACTTCCCAGACATCATTCTCCATAATAGACTCATATTCTTTGGTCATAGCATCCTTCCATACTTGATGCTTGACGGCATCTGAGAATGATGAAGGCTCATTTTGTATGATCGTGCTCATGATGGTCAGGTATCCTAATACCTGTTAGGTTTCTTACTTTTATGGAAGGTTCCTTGCGGTGCAGCATGTCCTTCAGCATCATCAAGTATCCCCCTAAGCCATGAAGGCCTCTTCCTAGAAGAGGAAGGCTCAGGTGGATAAATAGGATCCGTGGGTTCCTCCACATTGAGCATTATTACATCATCTACCCACAGAGACAACTTCCACAATCGTACAGTTCTTCCTTTCGGCCATCATTCTGCTCAGGAGTGTGTGGTGTAGTGGTCTCCCTCTTAATGCCAGCCTCAGATATGCCTAAGTGAACCAACTGTAATATATCAGAGGTCTTGCTTTGGCTTGAGGGGAATGGTCCCCTTTTGAGCTTTCCTTCGACACATCCTGGACATACACCTTCTTTCTCTACTCGGAATTCGTGCATCCCTGTGACCATTTGTCTTACATTGAGTAGAGCTTTATAATGAAGGGGGGAAACCCTCCGATGCCAAAGTTCAGACTGAAGAGATGTGTCATAAGACATGACACCTAACGGACTTCCATCGACCTGATATAATGAATCAACATGAAACCCAAGTGTAAAGGCATCTTTAACATTATTTTTCCATATATGTACCTTGCCATCACTGACTTCCATTGCCGAGATGGACACCAAGTTCTTTTTGAGGTCACGTGCATTTAATACATCCTGGAATTTCTAGCCTTCTTGAATGGTTGTCCTCTTCCTTGATTCCTAGCTCTCCTCTTACCTTTGCTATTGAATTTGTCATTCATTTGATTGCCATCAGAGGGATTTTTATCATCGTCTTGATGTGAGTCCTTTCTATCAGGGCACTCCCTTGCATAGTGACCTACTTTATCACAAATGTAACATCATCCCTTTCTTCCACCCTTAGGTCCAGCCTTTCCTTTTGATTTAGTCCCGGAATTATTTCTTTTCTTGGCATGAGAATAAAAGGCAATAGGAGGACCTTTAGGCATGGGAATTTCTTGCTCTTCTACCCTCGTTTCTTCTTGAATGCATCTAGCCATTAATTCCTCGAAACCAGGAATTATATTATTGTTCAGAAGAGTAGTCCTGAACACCTACCATTCGGATGGTAATCCTCCAAGAGTTGTGAGTGCCATTTCCTTGTCAGTAATAGTTTCCCCAATAGATAGGAGATCGTTCTTGATCTCGGTGATTCTTAAGAAGTATGCTTGCATACTCTCATCTTTACCCTTCTTGATTCCCTCAGCTTATTTCTAAGAAACAAAAGTTGATTTGCATCATTGACTTTAAATAGACTCACCAGTCTATCGTAGATTTCCTTGGAGGTGTCCAGTTCAAAGATGTAGGCCACCAAGTGCTTGTCGATAGAGTCCTGGATGTTCTTCTTTGTTTTGACTTCTCCATTTTTCCATTTGTTCCAGGCAGCAACAGATGCATTTGATGGAGGCTCAACAATATTGCCTCTTACATGGTGCAACACTCCTTGATCTTCTAGGGTTAGATCGATAGACATCTTCCATCCGTCATAGTCAGATTTATCACGGAGCTTGTCTTCTGCAGGAAGGAGTGATGAGGACCCCATAGTTCTTTTAGGATAGCCTTGCTAATCCTCTCTTCGGTGATTGCTCTTGCTCTTGCTCGGGTTTTGTCTTCACCTCAGCTCTGATACCATGTTAAGCTATGGTATGTTCTATGCTTATAACAATTTAATTCTTTTTCTCATTATATTCCACAGATTAGCAATCACATGTACATAAAGTAAAGTTCAGATATAACATTAAACGATTGACAGAAAACAAGCCAAGACAAGAGACACAAGATGTGGCAGCTAGCTAGGGACAAACCCCACAATTGTGGGGAAACCCTTTGATCAAAGCTTATTTTATCTTCAATAACTCAGCAAAGAGAAATAGTACAATAAATCTGATTTATATCAATTGTAGCAAACCCTAGATCACTAGCATTAGCATTAGCGGCTTCATCATCAAAACTAGGGCAGTCGATATCTCACAAACCGACCGTCAGATCAGCTTGATTCCACCACCAAAAGTTGCAGCCTTCAGAGGAGGTTTAGATGAACCTACAACACAGTTCAAACGAGGAGATCTTCTGGTCCACACAGGTCAAACGTCACTTCTGCAATTGTAGCTTCAGTTTCAGCAGCTTCCTTCAAACTAGGGCAGTCGATTTCTCGCAAACCGTCCGTCGGATCGACTTGATTCTGCCACCAAAAATTGCAGCCTTTAGAGGAGGTTCAAATGAACCTACAACACAATTCAGATGTGGAGCTCTTCTGGTCCACGCAGGTCAAACTTCACTTCTGCAGTTGTAGCTTCAGTTTCAACAGCTTCCTTCAAACTAGGGCAGTTGATATCTCGCAAACCGTCCGTCAGATCGACTTGATTCCACCACCAAAAGTTGCAGCCCTCAGAGGAGGTTCAGATGAACCTACAACGCAGATTAGAAGAAGATGTTTGATGGTCCACACTGGTCAAAGTTTGGATCTGCAGTTGAAGCTTCAGTTTCAACAGCTTCTGGCTTCACATGTGTGAGAGAGACACCCATTTCTGCACAGTAGAGAAGAGACTCTTTTCTGTGCAGTGGACAGAGAGAGATGGGATGAGATGAGTGAGTGCAAATGAGGAAAAGTCCTCCTGTATTTATACACAACTGTTGATGTTTGAGTAGATGCGACTGTTGGGATTCTGAGCCTACATGAGTTGTAGGTCGGCTTGATAATAGTTCCATAATGAAAATAAATTCATATCTCCATGAATACTTATCGGAATCGGATGATATTTAGATCAATCCTACACCTCTCGATGAGAAGAATCTAATGAACATATTATCAGCCATGAATAAGATGACCCACATGAAGTTTGGCCTTAGTTGCCAATTTTAACATCCTATTTGTCCATATTTTCCTTGTCCTCTTGAACTCAATGAGTCAGCTAGGATATCAATAAGATGGCCAAGAAATTCCTTCAAAAACGAGATGGTTGAAGCAACTTCCAATTAGAATCCATTACTACATGGGAAATGTACAAATTTTCCCAAGTTTGATTCGTTGCCACATGGAATTGTCATCTCTCCTCCTCAAGGAAGGATCCAACATTCCTTACAAAGCCCATTGATTCATGAAGTAAGGGTATCTTTGAATCATTAGTATTTACAATGAACACGGTGTCCCATTCCAAGCCTTTAGACTGATGTATTGTGGTCAAAGTGCCATAATTTTGATTGTGTACTCTTCGACATCTGGAGTTCTCCATTTCCCTTATAGATAGATAATCAATAAAGACTTCAAGCATTGTCACGCATCCACCTTGATCATCTATGTTTGTACCCTTCTCATTTGTGCCAATGGAATTTAAATGATTACATAGGAAATCAAAAACATCATCTCGAAGGTACTCAAGAACCGATCTAGGATCATCCTCTTCATTCAAAAGCTTTTCATTGTCTTCATCGATGATAGCATGCTTCTCAAATAGAAATTTCTAAGGTATAAATTTAATAGCTGAAGTTAGAATAGCTAACAAAGATCATTCCTTGCATACAGGCTTATAAATGGTGTCAATACTAAAGAGCACTCTATGGCCTTGGGCAAGTTGCCACCTGTTGAAGGTGCCTGAAACCTTTGCTATAAAGATTTCACAAGTGGGCATCAAAAATCCACATTTTGTATTGTGTGCAACCTTCTCCACATATCAACAACAATTTCCTTCTCTTCCTTATAACTAGGATACAGTGCTTTGAAGACACAAAGACACGAGTCATCACACCCATAGGCAATGTAGTTTGAAGCATTGAGATCACAACTTTGATTACCTTTTTCTAATAAAAATCCAAACCATTTACATTAAATGGACTCTTTCAATCACGTAGAATTGACTGGAACGAATTTCCTGAGACTTGTCGACAATATAGGATGGCTATGTTGGCAAACAAGCATTCTCCTTTAGAGTTCACCGAGGTAACCATCAAGATATTATCAACAACAAGTGCACATTGGGCATCCTCATTTCGACATTCTCTTATAATAATTCTATCACCAGACACATCACCTGTCAAAATGTGCTTTGAGGGAAAGTGTTTTACATTGTTTCCAATAAGAAAAGATGTGGCCTCAACAATACATTGTGTTGAACGATAATTTTGATGCAACCTAACCTCTTTATGAGAAGGGAAGTCTTTCCAAAATGAATCAAAAGTAGAAACGTTAACTTATGGTATGTTCTATGCTTATAACAGTTTACTTCTTTTTCTTATTATATTCCACAGATTAGCAAACACATGTACATAAAGTAAAGTGCAGATAGAACATTAAACGATCGACAGAAAACAAGCCAAGACAAGAGACGCAAGATGTGGCGGCTAGCCAGGGACAAACCCCACCATGTGTGGGGAAACCCTTTGATCAAATCTTCTTTTATCTTCAATAATTTAGTAGAGAGAAATCGTAAAATAAATGCGATTTATATCAGCAGTAGCAAACCCTAGATCAGCAACATTAGAATTAGCGGCTTCATCATCAAAACTAGGGCAGTCTATATCTCACAAACCGTTCGTCGGATCGACTTGATTCCACCACCAAAAGTTGCAACCTTCAGAGGAGGTTTAGATGAACCTATAGCGTAGTTTAGATGAGGAGATCTTCTATTCCATGCAGGTCAAACTTCACTTCTGCAGTTGTAGCTTCAGTTTCAGTAGCTTCCTTCAAACTAGGGTAGTCGATATCTCACAAACTGTCCGTCAGATCAACTTGATTCCACCACCAAAAGTTGCAACCTTCAGAGGAGGTTCAGATGAACCTACAACGCAGATCAGAAGAGGATGTTTGATGGTACATGCTAGTCAAAGCTTGAATTTGCAGTTGCAGATTCAGTTTCAGCAGCTTCCGGCTTCACATGTACGAGAGAGAGACCCTTTTTTGCGCAGTAGAGAAGAGACTCTTTTCTACGCAGTAGAGAGAGAGAGATGTGATGTGATGAGTGAGTGCAAATGAGGAAAAGTCCTGTATTTATACACAAATGTTGTTGTTTGAATAGATGCCACTGTTGGGCTTCTAAGCCTACATGAGTTGTAGGTCGGCTTGATAATAATTCCGTAATCAAAATAAATTCATATCTCCATGAATACTTATCGGAATTGGATGATCTTTAGATCAATCCTACACTTCTCGACGAGAGGAATCCAATGAACATATTATCAACCATGAATAAGATGACCCACATGAAGTTTGGCCCTAGTTGCCAATTTTAACACTCCCTCTCAACTAGGGAGAACATCATCTGCAATCTGTCTGTCGGTCGCTACTATTCATCCATCAAATGCACTGCCCTGTATAACCTGACCCTTGCCCTGCTTTGCTCTATTCTTCCTATTTTTCTTTAACTTGTTTTGTCCTGTACTAATCTGTACGGCTCTGCTCTGTTATGCTCTGCTCTGCTTTGTTCTGTTCGGCTCTGATTTTGTCCGAATTATGAAGGAGAAGAAATGATCGAGGATGTATCATACTGACTCAAAGTCAGTCTCAGAGTATGTACCACTGGTTCCAGACCAGTCTCAAGCAACCCGAAGTCAGCGTCATAGTGAGTACAACTCCTACCACTAGTCCTTAACTAGTAACATCCTCCATTGACTCAAAATCAGTCTCAGAGTGCGTACCACTTGTCCCAGACCAGTGACAACCGAACCAAAGTCAGTGTCATAGAATGTACCATTCCTACCACTACTCCCAGACCAGTATCATTGATCCCAGATCAATGGAGGTTATCCTAGCATAGGGAGTACGATAGATACAACGATGTGTCCATAGGTACTACTATGGTCCCTAACTTCATTTCCCTGCAAATTGATCAAATGAGAGGTACTTCCCATGAGTCCTAGACTGCATGGATAGGATGCCTCGACAGGAGAACTAATCAATCCTGTCCTCACAAGAGAACACATCAATCCTGCTACAATCACCATGGAGAACACATCAATCCAGGCCGCCATGGAGAACACATCAATCTAGGCCTCACAGGAGAACACATCAATTCTGCTACAATTGCCATGGAGAACACATCAATCCAAGCCTCACAGGAGAACACATTAATCCTGCTACAATCGCCATGGAGAACACATCAATCCAGGCCGCCATGGAGAACACATCAATCCAGGCCTCATAACAGAACACATCAATCCTGCTACAATCGCCATGGAGAACACATCAATCCAGGCCTCACGGGAGAAGTAATCATTCAGATTCATAGGAGAGCGAATCATCCTGTTCCACAAGAGAGTGAATCATCTTGTCCCACAAGAGAGCGAATCATCTTGTTCCAGTGCGCACCACCAGGGGAGGGTGAGTCACCCTGTGGTCGTATGTTGCTCCAGTAAGAACCGCAAGCCCTCAGAGCTCCTAGAGCTCAATGTATGCAACATGCAGGACCCTTGTACAAGGGTTGCTTGACGACTCCAAGTCGTTTGGGAAAATCACAGGTTAGATCTTTCCTCGGGGCTTTGACAAGGTGTATCGACCTATATATCATCTTAATGCGATGGAGCCTCGCTCATCGACTTACCATGTCCCAGATGATGTCTATCAGCTAGAGCAATCGACGAATATGGGATTCCTCAATAATCAAATCCCACCTTTGGTTGTTACAGAGAATCACAGTGGTATGTGTTCAAATAGCTCACTGGAGAGCTTCCCCAACCAGACAGCTTCATACGAAATCCTACTCATAGATATGTATCTGTTCTCGCCAATGCTTATGGAAACTGACTTTTTCTTCTTGCTCATCCATTATATTGAAGCAGAACCCAAAGAGAAACAACACTAAAAGTGCTCCAATGATCCTCCACACTACCTGCCTAATCAACATTCAAATAATCATGCAGTTTCATATTTCCAGCAGTGTATCTCAATCCATGAGAGATTGTGCCCTGAAGACATCTCAGAAGATTCTTGGCACCAATCTAGTGAGGCTCAACCAAATATGAGCTCACAATGCTAACTGCAAAACATTTGTTCGGACGGAGGTTCACCAAGAACATCAACACAAATGAGTTTTTGAAACTCAGAGGCATTTCCCAAATCTGGTTCAACATCACTATCATATAACTTCTGAAAGTTAAGATCCTTGAGGTAGTCACAGGCTTGCAGTCCATCATACCAAATCTTTTCAGAATCTTCACCACATATTTTCCTTGAGATAGGAAAATTTCCC
>APFE031646659.1:0-17765 GCA_000404065.3 Pinus taeda | reverse complement strand
AGATAAATTTCAGAGTAAATAGTTACTTTGAAATGAGAAATTAATTCATAAAAAACAGAGATACATAATAACAAGATTGTGACAAATTACCCATATTAACAATAGTGCACAAACATGAATAAAATGACACATTCATATCACCATAAAATTAAAACTGATATTTGAAACAGTAGTATTAGAAATACCAATTTTATTGCATCCATTCCTCTGTCCTTGGTCTCCAACAGCCCTTTACATTGCTTGAATTGCTGCCTTTAAAACTAGAGCCACAATAGTGCAAGTTTTGTTCTTCATGCATAATTCAATATACAAAGAGAAAATCCTCAATAATCCCCAGATCTGAGATTTTTCACTCCTCCCTTCTACAACTCTAAATTCCAATTACAATAGTGCTTTTAGAAGTTCTAAAATTGCAGAGGAGAGCAGCCCTTATTCCATTATGCAACCTGTTATTTATAATATTTGTAAAGGAATTTTGGAGATGAGAGTTTTTTGAAGAAAAATTTGCTGAATTCCTTTTGCTTGCTCATAATTCCCATCTTCAATTGCTGGAGCATTCTCCTTGGCTGAGATCTTTCTCTCCATATTTCTTTCACTCTTTTTCTGCAAAAAGAAATCAAAATAAATTAAAATGCAACCATCAAATCAAAATAGCATTGCTGGCAATTAAATCAAACCCAATCAAATTCTATTTTAAATAAATAATTAAAAACAAAATATAAGCTACGTATTGATGCTTGGAATGATTTGATTGGTAAAGGATATCATTGGCCAATGGATCTGCAATTAGAAGAGGTTTTGGACAAATCAAATTGAAAACAATAACTCAGAAAATTGATTATGTTTTCAAAATTCAGAGCCTGATCTTCTGCCTGAATTTTGGACCAATAAATGATCAAATCTGTTGGTGAAACCTCCTTCAAAATGTTCTGCTTGATTTTCTCTTTCCAATGAGCTGTCCTGGGCCTCATTTGGCCAAGTAGAACTCAAGTTATGAGCTTCCAAAGTTGATGAGCCAAATCTGATATAAATCTGGAAATTCTGTTGCTGGGCTAAAAATCAGAATTTAAATTAAAAATTAAATCCTAAATTAGACCCTAATTAATTCTAATTTAATTGCTAATCATAAACTAACTAATGAATATCTAATTAACTATTTATAAATAAATTAAATCTAATTAAAAACTAATTCTAAATAATATTTAAATCAAAATTAAATTAATTAATTAAACGTTATAAATTAATTAATCTGAACTATTAATTAAATAATATATATTAATTAAACTAATATAATATATATTAATATTACATATTATATCATATTTACATATTATTAAATTAATATATTATTATATATTACATAATATATTTAACTAATATATTTAAAACTTAACTAATATATTACCCCATCTTATCATAACATAATATATATATATAAAATAATAACCTATCCATGTTAACCTTATTCATACAGTCATTGCTTAACCCATGTGCAATATATAAATTATTGTTATAACCTACACCATAACCTACGTCAAACTAATACTAACCTACCATTAACATAACTCACCATAACCCCTACGTCACTCCACTCACCATATATCTAATACGTAAACCCTTCATAACATAAAACCATGAATTAACCCATGTGCCTTATGAATATCGGGCGTGTTAAAATTTCGGCGGATCGGGGATGTGTATCGGGGATGTGTATATCGGGCCATCGGGTCATCGGCATGTCGGGGGTAAGAATATCGGAGGTATAACTTCAAAGGCCCGATTCGATATCGGGTCGGCATATCGGGAAGAAGAGGGTGAGCCTATCGGGGTTCATAAAATGAACTCCCGACCCGATGAATTATTTAATTTATTGTTTAGTTTTATTGTTTTATTTTTTATATTAAATTTAATTAATTAAATTAAGAAATTTTAAATTTAATTAAATTATATTTTTAATATTATTTTTGGTTCATGTTTTAAATTTTGAGTAATTAAATTAATTAATATATTAAATATAATTAATTTAATTTAATTAAAATTTAATTTCAAACTTAAATTTTCATTTTTTGTTTTGTTTTTATGAACCTAAGTTTTTAAACTATAAAAAATAAAACTACAGCTAATTAAAAAAATATAAACTACAGCCACTTGAACGTTTGGTGTTTTCGAGATTATGATTTGATTAGAAAATTGGAATGAGTTTCTTAAGTCCCGATGTTTAATTATTTGGCTGGATAATGAAAAATGTTAGTAAAACCCTCTATGAGTTAATATCTAAACTGAATGCGTTATTGGACTAATCTATGCATTTTTAAACCAGGCTAGCTAAATAATCATATTTTCAAATGAGTGCCATTTTCAAACCAGTTGACCAAATGAGGCGAAACAAGCGTCAATGTGAAGCTTATAAAAAATCGATTCTAACCAAGTAATCAAAACAAGAATCGAAAGAAAACTAAAAATTAACAGAAGTGTAGGTCAATCAAGAATAAAAATCCAAAAAGGTGCTTAGCCAAATTTTTTATAGAAAGGGTCCCCATTATTGATGCGTCCGCTTCGAATAATGGGGGGTGTTGTGTTTTTACCACAGGTTTGACATCCCCGTGGCATCGGCATACCCAATGTATCAACTTAAGAGTTGGAAATTATAATTTGAACCTCGGGAATTTATTATGAACCATCACTATATGTGACATGATCTACTCCTAGTGGTATGTTGACAACCTTGACTGTGGTAATACCTCCTCCTTACCTGCTCCTAGACGGTTCGATGGCATATCCGTGGCAAGTGAGCTATTCACCCATGATGTCATGTTGATCTGTGGTGCAACCCTGATGGCATATAACTATTTGGTGGCAGTGACATGTATTGATTGACACGTGGCATTAAATATAACATATGTGATAAACTATGGTCCTGGTGGTCTATAAATATGCGATTGGTTGCATATTAAATATAACATATAGTTTTAACATATGTTACCACCGTGTTTTTTTTAACAAACATAACCCGCCATACGTTGATTGTCCCTATCTGTGATGACATGTAATTGTTGCCAACTGTGGAGAATTGATAACCACCATAGCTTTGGGTTCGCGGGGCCATTGGATGTGGCTGGCTCTACCAAATCTAGCCCCACTTGCCATATTCATAAAACTTAAATGAAAATTCGCTCCATTGGTTTAACAAAGCACAAGCATGGTTTAATGGTAAGATTTTGCAATGTGAGTTCATAGGTTGTGGATTCGACCTTCACCCTACCTCTCCAACCTTTGCATTGACTTTGACCACCTATGTTGACTTTGACCACCCCATGTCATGATGTGAAGTTTCCACTTGGCCTGCAAGTACCTTTTTTTACTTGTTTGACATAAACTTCAAAATTCATTTTATTCCTCATACAGAGACCATTTTCGATAACGGATATACCATTGGAATCAATGTGACAAGTTATTCTTCTTGGCGCTAATTTCACAAGCATCTGAGACTGCAAAATTCATAGCATGTTGAGAACTATTTCTATCTAGGACCATCTTGGTCTTCAAACATTACATAGAAAACTAAGACTAGACTCAACAAGATCCATCCTGGATCATTGAAAGGAGCCAACTTTCTTAATAATCAAAACCCTAGTTACGAAAACACTTGTGAGAAACCTTCGCTTTCTTGATGAAAATCAACATTTGGTTTCCTCTCTTCCACAATGACATGGGCCATACATATTTAGAAAAAAATAAAGACATTAAAACATAATCAATTAATTGAAAGAAAGACATTACTTTTGACCGCTATATAGTCATTTTTGTGCTACAATGTTTTCATTGTGTGTGACCTTTGTAGGGTTTTTTCTAGGTTTCAAAATGTTCACAGCAAATCCCGACAGAACTACTAACATCTATCTTTTTCCAAACATTAATAGTGGTGCTTCCATTTAGTGTTGGAATCTCTCAAACTAACCTTTGCAAATCTCATTGGAAGGGACCTTGTTCTCATATTTCTCAAGTGATTTCCTTGGACTGAAGTCAAGTATTTCAACACCTTTTTAGTCCTAATAAGTGGCCTTGACCTTGACATGATCGAAGAAGTAATTCATCAAATAGTGTTTTTATGTAAAATACCAAAGGCTTTGCCATCTTTTGTAGGCCTATGGATATAAATAAGGCTTTCAGATTAATTCCCAAAAATTCTAAATCCTTTTTCAATGAAAATGGACACAATCCTTTTCTTGTTTACAAGATCCATTAGCAAGCGAGATATAACAATTTTTTTTTGGGCACCATTTTGCGAGCATTTCCTTCATTAAATCCTTGGCTTACTACCATTTTTCTTCTTTTCTTATCCCATGTTGATAATTGAACTTGGCAACAAATATCGCTTCCTTGCCTCAGTCATCTCCTTTACCTAACAAAGACCATCAATAATTTGTAGTGTGTCTTATAGCTCTCCTTATGAACCTAAGAATTGTTATATAATGTTGTCTTCTATTTTTATTTTGATATTGATCATAAGAGGAGTATTTTGGGAAGACACAATAATTTGGAGAATTGATAGTCGCAATTGAAAATGTGATTTTGGAAAGGTTGCTTTTGACATGTGACCTAAAATTTATATAGTCCAAAATTCCTTGACACAGTGACGTAAATGATAAAGTAACTAGAGTGTGGTCATACCAGTCTTATGTAATGATCCTTAATAGGAATACAAGTGATAACAAGAAAATAATACATGCAACAAATTACAAAAACGAAATATTTAGCAAACACCCATATAAAAGCTGTAAATGTTGAACTTCTTAGCCATTTTATTATATTTATGCAAGTCAAATACAATAGATGATGGAATGGTGCACCTGGGCTTGTCTAAAAGGACAAGCGGGACCAAACCTAGGTAGGAAAATGGTTGAGTTGAAGGTTGCCCAGCTACTGCACCAATTTGCACTGCGCTGCTCATAAACTACTACTTTGCTGAGGTTCAAATGGTTGGAAGGTACACTAAAACTACCCAAACATTTATATGCTTTTAACCTTGGACTCCTTGGCCAAAACCCACAAAAACCTAGAAATGGTTTGGCCCGATTTAGACTTCCCAAAATTGACCCCCAAAGGCACTATTCAATCCTCAGCAATTCTACACTGTATGCTACAAATATACGACTTAAAACCCCACCTCCACTGCTCAGAAAATTATGAAACTTTATATTTGGGATCCTTGTCAAAAACCCAGAAAACCCAAAAACGATTTTGTCTGGTTTAGACTTTTGATTTTCGACCCCCTTAGAGCCTCACCTTAGCTCTAGTTGCCAATTTTGACTTGTTGGAAATTGCCTATAAATCCACCTAAAAAATTATCCAAAATGTTGATTTCACCTGTGCTATCCAATCCCTGACTCCCCGGATGATCTCTTGGCCCAACTCAACTGCTTCCAAGTACCATGAAAATTTGTTGTGTGGCCTCTACGTTGTCCCCTAGCCCAGTAGTTTGAATCGCTGGAATGATGGCTCAGCTGGCTGTAAAACACCAACAAGAAAATTGGTCTAATGCTGCTACCTCATCTCCCCAACTCTTGGACAAGCAATCAGATCTCTGCTTTCATCAATCTCCCTTTGCATGTTTCCTGGCTACCCAAAAATACGTACTCCTTGCTCTACGCTCATTGGTGGTGCTATGTCACTGGCCCTACACTCCTGAAATCCTTGTATAAATGCCTCTCTAGGGAGGGCATGGATGGTCCCCTAAAGTAGAGGTTGAATCTCCTTCTTGAGAGATTCATGGCTAAACAACCAGTTGACTCAACTAAATAGTAGAGTGAACAGTCAAGTGATTTTGTTTGTAGGATGTATGAATGAATCCCAAAACAAGAGCTGGTCCCTCCTTATAACTCCTTGGACCTCCCTTGCCTCATGTGGGCCCCTCCATCCACCTATTCGACTTTTCCTCCAAGCTATTCGAATGGGCCAATTCGAATTCCCATGTGGGTGGCCCCCACATTCCACTAGCAACCAAATTAAGTCGAAATGCCTCCTAAGTTCCTAAGTCAAAAATGATGGGTTCTCTTTCTTAGCCAAAATTGTGTAAAATTGTGTAGAAGCACCCTGTTACAAATGTGTTTGAGAAGGGACATGATAGTCCTCCCCTCCCAAATGTTGCTTGTCGCGAAGCAACCTCAAAGCTGGGTGCTCCAATATGTGCTCACCCTCTACGGTGGCATCCTCATCCACCAAGTTCTTCCAATGCTCCAAAAATTGCTCGTCCTCAAGTAATGCTTAAACAAGCATCCTCTCTAATTGTTTCTCCCCAATGTCACTGTAACATGTACCAGGGTCCCAGAAGTGCCACTAAATCATCCCTAACCTCAACATTGTCCTAATATGAAAGAAACCTTCAATACCAGGATCCCAGTCCATTAGTGACTTGCTAAAGCCCAATGGAAGATCTGCATGATTTCCCCTTACCATAACCGGCGCATCCCTAAAGGTTATTGAGTTGTAAAGAGTTGTGATGCCCCAATTTCCTGCTAGTCCCAGAGTGGTGCCACCATGTTGATGTTGCGCTACTCTGACTATGTCATATTCCCCATCATGCACAGACAATATCCTGCTCTCTTGGAAATCAGTCGTGGAATACTGAAAGAGGTGAGACACATCCTGCCTGGGCATCTCCATGGCACCAAGGCCTACCCATCCAAATCTAGCTCTAAACCTATGCAACAATAGAGAATGTCTACCTCCCCATATGATGAAACCCTCTGTGAACCCCCATGTGTCATCCCAAGAGCGAACTATATCACTCTTTGCCACGACTCCTCTCATCACGAGTGATCTATCGATTAACTGAATCCCTGCATGCCATAGGCAGACTTGTTGCGGCATAGCCCTAACAGCTGATGGAATCCCTTTGGCCCTCATCTTTAGTCCCTACATGCCACCCATATATACGATCCATACATCATGAACTAATATGATGCATGTTAAACTGTTTGGTGTCTGCCACTGTGTAGTACAGATGACCACTAAAAACTACGTGTGCCAAATAGCTATCCCCTGAATTCAAACAATAGATGGTATTTGGTATGTGCAATTGACTCAGTGTGTGTGGATCCATCCTGCTCCTGCCAACCATTACCATTGGTTCAACTACTTGCCCCTTGGAGAATGTGTCGATACAATGTCGGGAACTCAGATACATACTGGACAACTATCTTAGCCACACACGGTATCCTCTGCTCATCCTTCGTCCAGACATGTCATGTGGAAAGAGCGAAACATGTCTCCCCCGTGACCAGCTCCCCAGGCATATAATCAGTGATGAATGATATGCCATCCCTATCAGTGATCACATCATCCCTTGAGCTGTGATCGTCAACTCATGCAACGACTCGATGCCCCCATTGAGAAGTCTCCCCTTTATTGCACCAAATGTCATCCAAATATCTTGGGCGAGCTCCTCGTCCCCTGCTGCTCATGCCTAGAGTGTCAAAGGAAAACAACCAGATTGCTTGTTCCTATAAGTGACGTAGAAGAGGGTCAGGAGTGTGAGTCCCCGCAGATACCATCAAGTATCACTCATCTATGTCCCCATCGATCTTGGTTGAACTACACCCAAAGGTATGCTCGTATCTCCATCCATGGGTGTCCCTAGAGGAAACACTCCAAGACCTTGTTGTGTAACACCATACACCTATGCATACCACCAATCATCCCAGTACTCCTAGGCATGCCACTACATAATGTGGCCTACCTCTGTACACTGTGGGATACCCACGGTTGCATCTATGCCATCTGGTACCGTCCTGCTTCCTACCAGTGCCACTGCACCTATCACTCCCCGCATGTACTCACTGTGATGTGAGGTACTCCCACTCCGCAACGTAGTGGAACACACTACAGCACACCACCATGCATCTCCATGCCCACCTGTAAACCACTTCTCAATGCTATATGCTCCCACATATCCCTAGATATGATGACCTAGAGCTATTTCTGTATGTTTCAGTCCACACCTGATTAGTATCATCACCTCCACCATCGCATCATTATCCCCGCCAATGAATGGATCTTCCCTCCAAATTCCCCTTGAGGGATCCGAGAAGTGACTCTCCCTATGTGTCAGCAATGATGCCACCATTGCTCCGCTCCTCTGCGTCCTCTGTACCCTGCCCAAAAGTGAAGAGCCCTCAACTCAATGTAAGGAACTATCTAGTGGCTTGCCAATGCCACCTCCTCTAACAAACACTTTCCAGAGTATGTTGATCACCCAATGATCTGGTGTACAAATGCCATACCAAGAAAACCAAAAGAGTCTGTCCATAAACTGGTTGGTCACTGGTGCTGACCGAGACTACCCTACCAAAAGTGCATGGTCAACTGCACCATCCCAGTTGTAGTCAACTAACATACATGGGAAATGATAGGTAGTCCCTCCCGGATCCAAAGCTAGTCGGGGCTTCCAGCATCCCTAGTGCCTAGAAACTCCTGTTGAGCTCCACCTGAGTCCACTTCCATCTCTATAGCCCACACCACCGTGTACCAACTCAGAATCTCTTGCCATCCAACCCTAAGAGAGGGATTGAATGCACGAACTCCCACACATAGAACAACCCCACCATGAGGGTGTTTCATAGTGTGCAACTCAGGTCATCTCATCTCATTATCCTAGTTCATACATACAATCTGACTAGGTAGCTCTGTCTCCCTCTGTGCAATAGGCCATGGTAACCTAACAGTGCTGCCAACCCCGTCTATGTATGCCCTAAGAGGGCTTCTCTCACGCTCCAACGTGCAATCTAGCTGCACTAGTAGGGAATCCAACTGCTCCCCAAACATGAGTCATTTTGGTTGTGGACTTGGCATAAACTGCTCTCATGCCCTCCAGCTCCTTGTTCTGCTGTAGAATCACCTCTCGCACTAACGCGACCTTCCTTTTTAATGCTAGAAGGTTGGCCTGAAACTGATGGAATTGTCGTGGGCATCTATCACCTGTAAACTCAATCACGGCTCCAGATAGCTCAACAGCTATTGGCATCTCGTCTAGTGATGGAACCCCCTCAAAAAATGGTTCTATGTGAGTAGGCTCTATGCTCTCCACTAGGGTGTCAACTGGGGCTATCAAACAGGTCTCTAATAAAGGTGACTCTTGCGCCACACCAAGTATATCAATGTGCTCCTCACCATCATGTGGGCTCTCAGCATCATGCTCAACCTCCTCATTAGGCTCCTGATATCTAAACCCAAGTCTCCACTAGAAAAAGTGCCCCCTAGTCTCACCCTCTAACCATCTTTATCCTGTCTGCTCCTTTTTAGGAGATCTGGTGCCCTGATTTGGTCGAATTTCCCCACACGATGTAGATGGTTACATCCCCATGACTTGCTCACCTCTAACATCTTTGTTGTAAGGGTGAGGATGGGTTTGGCTGATCACCCTCCTCAACTTGGCCAACCTCTCATCGTCTTAATGAATTCTACCCCAAAATTTCTGCATACTAGATTTCCCTTAAGCTATGGGTTTGTCTCCAATTTCACCTATCACTGTGCACTCATATCCAAAGCTTCCATGATCTTCTAGCTAATTTCCCACAGCTAGGCCAAAGTCATGCTTTGATGCCACTGTAATGATCCTTAATAGGAATACAAGTGATAACAAGAAAATAATACATGCAACAAATTACAAAAATGAAATATTCAGCAAACACCCATATAAACACTGCAAATGGTAAACTTCTGAGCTATTTTATTATATTTATGCAAGTCAAATACAATAGATGATGGAATGGTGCACCTAGGTTTGTCTAAAGGGACAGGCAGGACCAAACCCACGTAGGAAAATGGCCGAGCTGAAGGCTGCCTAACTGCTGCACCAATTTGCAGTGCGCTGCCTAGAAACTATAGCTTTACTGAAGTTCGAATGGATGGAAGATGCACGGAAACTACCCAGAAATTTATATGCTTTTAACCCTGGAATCCTTGACCAAACCCACAAAAACCCAGAAATGGTTTGGCCCGATTTAGACTTCCAAAAATCGACCCCCAAAGGCACTATTCAATCGTCAGCAACTCTACAGTGTCTGCTGCAAAGATATGACTTAAAACCCCACCTCCAGTGCTCAGAAAATTATGAAACTTTATATTTGGGATCCTTGCCAAAAAGAAAGAAAAACCCAGAAAGGATTTTGGTTGGTTTAGAATTCTGATTTTCGACCCCCTTGGAGCCTCACCTTAGCTCTAGCTACCAATTTCGAAATTGCTAGAAATTGCTTGTAAATCCACCTAAAAACTTCTCCAAAATGTTGATTTCATCCATGGTATCCAATCCTTGAATCCCTAGATGAACTCTTGGCCCAACTTAGCTACCCCCAAGTATGACAAAAATCTGTTGTGTGGTCTCTACATTGTCCCCTAGCCCAATAGTTTGAATCACTGGAATGCTGGCTCAGCTGGCTATAAAACCCAACAAGAACGTTGTTCTAATGTTGCTACCTCATCTCCCCAACTCCCGGACAAGAAATCAGATCTCTACTCACCTCAATCTCCCTCTGCGTGTTTCTTGGCTGCTCATAAATACAAACTCCTTGCTCTACATTAGTTGGTGGTGTTATGTCACTGCCCTAGAACTCCTGAAATCCTTGTACAACTAGCTCTCTAGGGTGGGAACAGATGGTACCCTGAAGTAGAGGTTAAATCTACCACTTGAGAGATTCGTGGCTAAACATCCAGTTGACTTAGCTAAACAACAGAGTGAACAATCAAGTGATATTTTTTGCAAGATGTATGAATAAGTCCCAAAATGAGAGTTGCTCCCTCCTTATAACTCCTTGGCCTCCATTGCCTCATGTGGGCCCCTCCATCCAACTATTCGACTTTCCCTCCAAGCTATTCAAATGGGCCAATTCGAATTCCCATGTGGGTGAACCCCACATTCCACTAGCAACCAAATTAAGTTGAATTGTTTCCTACGTCCTTAAGTCGAAAACGATGGGTTCTCTTCCTTAGCTAAAATTGTGCAAAATTGTGTAGCAGCACCCTATTACAAATGTGTTTGAGAAGGGACATGGCAACTTATCACATCATTATCAAATTGGTTTACACTGAAAGAGATTCAATTCTCTTCACATATTGTCTTACCTTCGTTGCTTGTGCTATTCACATGTGCAATTTAAGCGGTGTATGCAGAGATGTTTAATTTGAACCATTCCTCGAGCCTTCCATCTTCACATACTATCTTACCTTCGTTGCTTGTGCTATTCACATGTGCGATTTAAGTGGTGTATGCAAATATGTTTAATTTGAACCATTCCTTGAGCCTTCCATATAATGGTGAAAACAAAGAAAGGCATTGTGGCCTATTAGATTGCACAAAAGAATTGGGATTTGTGGAGGTCATATAAAATAAGTCACATTCTCTTGTTGTATTTCTAAGACACCACTTTGTGATTTTGTGATCCAATGCAACAAGGCTCAAGGGAAGGTCCCAGGTCGCAGATTCTCCTCAAGATTGTGACCTGCAATTGAATTCTCCCTCATCACATGTGATTTGATCGAGACCTCAAATTGCCCATGGATTTGGTTGCTAGTTCTTTGGTTAACCACTCCAAATTGCCCTGGATTTGGTTGCCATGGTTAACCACTCCAAATTGCCCATGGATTTGGTTGCTAGTTCATTGGTTAACCATCAATAAGTCAACATAATGACTAAATTATGTGATTCCAAAGCTCCACCACTCTAGACATAATAAATGGGTGAGAAACCCCTCTTAGGATACATGCACCTCGTGGGGACATTACAAATCTTCTTGCATAGCATTGTATGCTATAACTAATTAATGTGTTAGGTGGGTTAATAGTGTCATCATAGTTAATTCCTAACCCACCTCCAACATCAATGCAATGCATATGTGTACCCAGCCAAACTAATTTAAAGTAAATAAGACTTCCTTCTCTCATTGCCCACCTCCAACATCAATGCAATGCATATGTGTACCCAGCCGAACTAATTTAAAGTAAATAAGACTTCCTTCTCTCATTGTCTCCTTGATAGCTGAAATAGATGATATCTAGAACCAATGTGAAAATGAAACGACTATCAACATTGTAACCAATTTTGTTTTCCCGATCTCTGTACAACTTGGATGAACTTACTAGTGGTAAGTCCAAATTTCCGATTATTTCCTGAGGTTTTAACCCAATGACCATTGTGCTTGGTGCTGAGGATGGTTCTCATTCAATTATTGGTTGAACCTTTAATGTTCTGCTGGTTTTAATGACCTTGTTGTGCCCATGGGCATGTGGCCTTTACATGCAACTTCAAACAACTGTTTAATTGTGTATACTCACAATGTCTGACTTATGAATGGAATCTTGAGAACAACTTCTACACCAACCAATTTTATCATTGCCTTTATTAATACAATATTGCTCACATAATGATGTGGCATGCATCTCTCGCAGTCGCAGACTTGAAGTGATATATAACCTATTCAATGTAACATTGTATATTTTCCACTATGTGCGAGTTTTAGTGCAAAGGGAGAAAGCTACGTCGAAGGTGCGTGAATCTTCTAAATCAAATTGCAACCTATGGAGATCGAGAGGACTTGTTGAGGCTGTAGAAAGGAGTGTGAATTATATAGGCCGCATAGTCACAGTGGAGGGAAAGTAGCATAGAAAAGCAAGTCGCAAGGTCGCAGGAGAGAGAGGGTCGCATAGGCCGCTGACCTTCTCAATTGCGATCTAGCGACTCTGAAACTAAGGAGTTAATAGAAAGCCCTGTCACATAATCACATTTTATTTGAGGTCACAATTTCTAGCTGCACCTCTAAGGCTTTACAACGCGATTTTGCAACCTTGTGAGAGGTCGCAGTCGACAAGTGTGACTTGATGGGAATTTGCGACTTGGAGCTTGCAGAAAAGAAATTATGATGTCTGGAGGATCTCCTTTATTTTTTATATCATTTTTAGTGCGGAATTAATGTCAACAACTTTTCATGTATCAAATCTTGAGTCTTGCAACATCTGCTCAGTCTTTGAGCGAATCTCCGTAACTGCATTTCCCTTTCTGATGGTGTTGCAACATCCCTTAAATTCTGCAAGAAATTGATTGAAGGAATTTGATAGTATGTATTTGCTATCATTGATTTCCCACTGATAGTCAGACCCTCTTTGTTTATTTCATCCCGTGTTTATATTATTATATTTCTCTTGAATTACAATAGATCCCTAGGGCCAAAACTATGCTTGGCTTCTATATTTCCTTGGTGATGATGCCTTATGGCTTGTGTTACTCATGCATGTTAAGCTCCATTAATTTTTACCTACAGTTATGCAGTCTTTCCTTAATTTTTGGAAACCAACTGCAGTAGTTTCCTTAAATTAAGGAAATCAACTGCAGTTAATTAATTTTATGGTTGGAGCTTCTGAAGTGGTCCATAACTCCATCTAGAGTTCTCTACCTTGATCTATGGAACACCTGACACATAGCCATTAGAAGCTTGATGGAAGCTTGGCTATAAAATCATCTGATTGGTACCCAAGCTAGCATCTCAATCCCCTTCAGTTGTTTACACCATCTAGCTGAGAGAGCATAGCTTGGAAGTGCCTTCAGATTTTCTGTGTTTTTTCAATTTCTTGGATAGAAGAAGCTGGAGTGCTGTTGAAGTGAAGAAGCAAGTGGACTGTGCAGCAAGAGCGTCTTCAATGGCTGGAGGTATTCCTGGAATCATTTTATAAAGTTAAATTTTAGATTCTTTAATTCAGCATAAAGAATCGTTGCTGTAAATTTTCTAACATTTGGTATCAGAGCAAGTTTATCTCTGCCTTGGAACACTTTTTCTACTTTTCGGAATAATCTGCAAAAAGGATATTTTAAATCCATCGGGATTCAGATCTCATTCAAGTTTTTTACTGCCGGCTAATGCTCCATCTTGATGGCAAGTTTTTCCCAGCCACAGTCGGCTTTAGCTCGAATGTTTATTATATATATTTCTCTAGTTTTCTCTGAAAGTATAACATCAACAAACCGAAAAGACATTCAAACCATGGACTGATTTAATGCTGCCAGATCGGAGATATTTCAATCGAGTTAATAAATTTATACTTGTTGTCTCAAATGCTTCCAATTCGGAGGTATTTCAGTCGAATTCTTGGTAAATTTAAGCTTGCTGATGCAATTACCAGTTACCACCAAATTTAAGGCATTTGATTCGGATTCTTACTAAGTTTAAGTTTGCTCTTGCAAAGACTCTGAAATCTGAAGTAGTTTCTTCAAAAAATACACAGGAAAAGTGGATAAAATAATCTATAAAGAAAAGATTATTGGAAGAGCTATCTCTTTCTCCGGAACAGATGGTAGTCACTGTTTGCCTAAAGCACTTCCCATTTTGCATTTATAAAGCTGTTGATATTCAACAAGCAGTCATAAGTAGAATTTAAGAGATTGTTTGTGTTTCACTCCTAGATGCCCTTACAAAATTATTTATTTTAGATTTAAGGCATTAAATGGTAGAATAGAACACACGCAATATTCCTGTAGTTGCCTTTAGCATAGACAAGTTACAAACAATGGCTAGGAGGGCGGTTTATCTCTGAGTTAAGCCTGTCGGCACATGCATACCGTAAGTCAATTTATTTTAAGGAACTCCTGTTGAATAGTCTGAATATTCAAGAAATTAAGTATGCTGAAGCACCTAGAATAATGTTAGCTGCTTCATGAAATAGTGAGTTCTTTGGCATATTTCCTATTTTGCTTTTCCTTCCAGCGGAATTTCCTTATCTCAAAATGCAGTAAATGAATGGTTGCGGGGTTCTGTCTTTAGACATTATTAATTATGATTTTCATGTCCCTGCAACGAAACGTGTGTCTGATATGCACCTTGATATCAGATATCTCTAGTTCCATATTTTGGGGCCTGGTTACAATATTTGAGGTTGTTTGTGTGAAGCATCCTCTAGCTTTGAAGTTCATATCAGACCCTGGTTTAATTGGGTTTGTGCTAGTACCTAGATTCACGGCACTGTAACACTCACAAGGGGAGCACACGCGAAGAGTTGATGGATTGCCCTGGCTCCCAGGACTTGAAGTAGAACCCAAAACCTGAAGGAAATGGAATACGGGGCCTCAATACATATGCTGAGTTGACATTTTGATTTGGTCGACCTCTGTATGAAGAAATCCCGTGGAGCTGGTAGCAGTGACAAGCTGACTATGATTGAAAACAACCATCTCTTTGTAGCTTCGGACGCCAAATACATCTTCCTCGAAACAAATATTGTTTTCTATGGCCCCAATTTGCATTTCCTTTGGTTATTGGCTAGTAATAGGCAATTGGCATTGAGTTGACCGGGGAATATGCTATTCGGTTTCGGAATATATATTCTTGAAAGGGTTTAATTTCTCATTGAAGCTCCAAATGTCCCAAATTTAATAGTCAAATTCCAACCATGATTTCATTTAAATAGTTGCAATTTTATTTCAAAATAGTAAATGAAGAATATAGATACAATAGTCATCTATCCTTTTACTGTTCACAACTGGCTCTTTTTTTTCTGCTGCCTCGTGATAGCATTGATTCTTGCTCTTTAGCATCCATATTCACTTGACACCCAGGATCATTATATATGTTAGTTCTGGATAGGGGAAAGATGCAAAGACTCGAATATAGGGTTTTCACCCTCTTGTCTGCTTTGCTATTGGCAAAACTGTAGGACTCTATTTTGCCCTATGGCCTTCTTTGGCATGTTGAGAGAGTGAATATGGATGGTTTGTAGTTGGACGCAATCCGCGGAAGTATGTGGGTAGGTTCGAACCTGCCACGGTGCATACTACCCTTGTGGAAAGTTGGCATTCATTGCTGCGTATATGACCACTCCATGAGATACCACAGTTAAGTATTCGGAGAGCAATTCCCCATTCATGGTTTCTATTGCAAGAGTAAAGACATTTCTTGCAACGGTAAGGACTGTATGTATGCCGAAGCTTTTGCAGTACTATTTTGGGGTGATATGCTCTCAGAAGGTGCAGTATTAAGGTATGCTGTTGCTTTTCGTTGCTTTCAGGCTTTTAGAATCCAATGATATGATAATCTCATGCCCCGAAGCCCCGGGAAAGGGCATGAGATCTATGACATGGAGTCGATTCTTTATTTATTTAAAGGTAAAGCTCAAATGGATCTTTTCAATTGTAAATCGTTTTGATGTGCAAAGCGTCCAACAACAATTTTTTTTTTTGGGATTTAAAGCATAAACGGTTTGTATAATTATCAACCTGACCATGATTTTGTATGTCATGGTTTTATTCTAAATTAATAGTTTCCACACCCGAGGAATCAACTGGACTAGATTAAATTATAATAACTATGTAGGTTCAATTTTTTTTTTATTACATCGATTCCTTCAATTCCAAAATCAATCAGTTTGCCAAATACACCAGACACCACAAGCAGCTCACTTTCTCAATGAAAACATTTTCTCAGTGATCACCATCACTGCTTTGGTACAGCTAAACTGCCATGTCAGGGGAGCACTTTCTTGATTGTCTTGTTGTTTTTTGCTTCTTTCTTTCCCGGGTAGCTGAGGGCAATCCTACGTATGTGAGTATTTGTTTAAGAATCTTGAGCCTGGAATTTGATGTTCCGGATTGCCTGCCTGCAAATCAAGTCATAAATTGTGGGCATATAGCTACAGATCTCTACATAAGAGGTTAAGGTAGATGTCAAAATCAATCAGTTTGGCAAATGTCTTCTAATGACATCAATCTCCATATATTGTTTCCCATGCGAAACCGGTCTCAATCGCTGTTGCAAATTTTGCTATATAATCGTTTGTCTCTTGGTGTCGAGATAAGCATTAATTAATTTCAAGAAAAAGTTTTTACGAGGATCCAAGGCCCATTTGATCCTCGGTGAAAATTATTGCTGCTATGAGAACATTTAAGACAACCTGTACAGTGATGCTTCGTCTATTCTATAGAATACCCTCAAGGTTACAAAGAAATCTTCGTTTTTTGCTGTCCATGTGTCCATATGATAAATTAGTACTCATGCCAAAGATGGCCTTTCATTCTCATAAATGGGTATAGGGGTTATCCTTTCTACTGAACCCATTAATATTTTATCCTTTATAACAAGGAGTGCACAGGCTAAAATAAAGATAGAACCAAATTATGATGGCATACTTCATTGAATGGGAGGGTCACCCGATCACCTAATAAAGAAACTTGTCACACATAGTGACATGTGTTAATGTTTAAACGATTGTTTAAAATATTGAGCAACGAGGGTGCTGTCTCTTCAGAGAACCCTTGCTATGTTGCTTTTGACAGCATCTTGTGCATGTGGTATTTTTAGACATTGAGGACCATCCAAACTTCCGCTGTCTCAGGTAATTAGTTGTATTTTGTAGAAAATATTTCCATCTTGGTATGTGTTTGATAAAATTTGCACTTGAACAATTTGCGGATTCTCGGATGCTTTGAGACGTTTTGCTTATGAAGTATGAAGAATAAATTCTAATGAAGCATCTAGGGAGAAGGGGTTAGTGGGCTCTAACTTAAACGTGCTTACGGTTTTAAGTTGTTGCTTCATAATTGGTTTGTTCTCTCATAATGAGGGTAAATTGAATGGCGCCATGTCAATGGTAAAGTGGCAATGTTGCTATTTCCGTTCAAGGTTCAGATCCTTATATAAATTTTATATGGTTGCCCCTTGTGGGTTGTTTCACAACATCTTAGTTGAAGGATCGCTTTCCTGAGTTGTGAAACATTCGGCTCTTACTTGGTC
>APFE031646653.1:50121-78385 GCA_000404065.3 Pinus taeda | reverse complement strand
TGTTCTCAACTTTTGTCAAATTCCTTCTTTCACATAGAAATTTTTGAATTCACTCAACACAAAATCACCTCCACTAGTGCTCTTGAGAGTCTTCACCTTCTTGTTGATTTCTTTCTCAATCAGTGCCTTGAATTATATCAACTTGGAGAATGTCTCATCTTTCTTTTGTATGATCAAGATCCAACACTTCTGTGAGAAGTCATCAATAAAAATTACAAAATATTTATGTTTGGCAGTGGAGGCTGTCGAGAAAGCTCCACATACATCAAAGTGGATCCCTTCCGAGACTGCATGTGCTTTGTTCTCCCGATCATGGAATGTGGATATTGTGTACTTCCCCAAGGTACACACTTTACATACATCTTGTTGGTCAAGTGCTCATTTAGGGAGGCCAGTGGTTATTTGTTGCATAATCTTGAAAGCGCCATGATGCAAATGACCAAGTCTTGTGTGCCAAAGTTCACCAACATCGCGACTCCGCACTTTCTCCACCTTAGTGCTTAATGCAACATAGTCTTCCACATATAGCTTATACAGGTTCTTCACATGAACCCTGATTTGCTTCACCTATCCCATGGCTATGTGACTTAATAATGCTTTTCCTTTTCTAAAGATCACATCATAACCACAGTGTTTCAAAACTGCAAAGGAGATGATATTTTTATTTAGGCCCAGAATGAAGATGACATCCTTGAACCTAAGAGGGGTGACCAAATCCCTTTGAAAAATGAATATATAAATCTTAGCTGCATTGTACCTTTTGTCATCCCCCATCTCGATGTGCATTTTCAAGTCTTCCTCCTCCAGGTCACTGAAAAATTGTCTACACCCTGTCATGTGAAACGATGCACTTGAGTCAAAGTACCACACACTCCCCATCATTTTTCTTACCATGCATGCGATAAGGGTAAAGTAAAGCTCAAACTGTGAAGCAAAAGATTCACCTACTCCTCCTTCTAAGTTCTTCTTGCTCGGATTTTTATGTGGAGACTTCGTGGCATAGTGTCCAAATTCATGACAATGGAAGCATTTAATTTTGGACAAATATTTCTTCTTGCCCCCTTTGCTAGATTCTGGTTTGGATTATGATTTATTCCATTTCCCCCTTCCAACCAATGCAATTTTTTCTTCATCCTTGCCCTTGGATGAAGTCCCATCGCTAATATTCCACCTTATTTCCTCATGTACCAAATCAGACCATAAGCATTCCAAAATTGGTAGTGTCTCCCTCTCGTTAGTTCTTGGTAAGGCCTAGTAGGGATAGGCTTACCAAGTTAGCTTCTACAACATTAACACCAACCCCACCAAGTTGATCAAGAACTTGTGTGAACTTAATTAGATACTGTAGAATAGTGTCGCTACAAAACTCACTCGCACAGTTCGTTATATCCTCCATTGTGGGTGTACCGAACTTCGGTCAAAACTGCTACTTGCTTTACACTATTCCAACTCACTTATGGGCTAGAAGTGGTACTACATATCAAGTGCCAGATTACTTCATTGAAACTCATTTTTGAACTCTTGCCCAACACCACTATTGAAGAATAATGCTTGATGTATCTCAATCAGCTCGATGAGACCCATTGAGATGCCACACTAGAACTCGAAGCCCATAAGTGTCAGGTCAGATCCCAATATGAAAAAAATGTCAAGCCTCATTCTTACCAAGAAGACAATCTTGTTTTACTCTATGATTAGAAACACGACCTCTTAGGGGCATGAATGCTTCAACCATTATGGATCGGTCCATATGTGATCACCAGAGCCCTCTCAAAAGCTGCCTATGAAATTCAGGACTGTGAAGGAATGCCATCGCTGAGCCCAGAAATGGGCTCTATCTGAAAAAGTATTATGCCTAGTATTGCACTAGGCATGAGCTTTGTGATTTTATGTATTTGTAAGTTTTTTCTCTTTTTGCTATGAATGGATTTTTGCAATTTTGCGAGTATTTGTCTCATATATGTTTCTCGTTGTGCAGATGTCTTCATCACCCTTACTATACGTAGGATATGAAGATGGTGCCAATCATCACACATGACACATTGCATGAATTGCTTGGGTCATTTACACACCTGATTTAAAACTACTTTGTTTCGGGGGAGTCTTTCTTGGCACCACCACCAACAGTATTGCTAAGTATATGTCTATAATATCACTTCTCACTAAAGCGTCATCTTGGGACATCTCCAATCATTAGGGGATTTTTTAGGTGTAAAATGGGCCTCCTGAGGAAATAAAATAATAGTGGAAATAATAAAATAAGATTAGATTACATCATCAAATTTTAGAGGGCAAAAAGAAAAACTATTTTTTTCAACTATATTTTCAACTTATCTTTTTATGGGTTTACTCAAATTTCAAGTGAAAACATTTTTTGGATGCATAATTTGATTCCTCACCCAAGGAGTACCCATGTTGCATACTTTCGATAGACCCTACTACACAAAAATGAGAAATACATTAAAAACATGATTGCAAACATGTTTTTTCATGTATTTCTCATTTTTCTTGTAGTAGTGTCCATCGAAATTATCCAACATGGGTACTCCTTGGATAAGGAATTAAATTTTTCATACAACGAGCACTCCCTCTCAAAATTTGAATAAAACCTTAAGGAGATAAGTTGAAATACAAGTTGAAAAAATAGTTTTATTATTTTATTATTTTTTTTTATCTTTTTACCCCTTTACTCTAAAAATGGTGAATCATCCTCCATGGTTGACATCATCATCTTGAATCCTATTGGTTCTTATAAAGTTTATTTTGGTTGTAGATTTTTCTTAGGAGGCCCATTTTAGACCTCAAAATTCCCCTAATGTTGGCGTTCAGGTTAGACTCTCAACTTGTTGTTATGAAATTGAAAAATCATTATCACATTTGAAATCCAATATTGTTACGTCATTATTTAAGGTACAACTCTTAGAATGCCAATTTGAGTTTATTACATATGAACACATTCCTCGAGAATTTAATGCATTTGCTGACTCATTAGTAAACTATGTATTAGATTGACATCTCTCTTGTTTATTATAGATACATGCATGAAAGTAAATATTTACATAGTTAAAAATTTACAAAAACATTAAAAAATATTTACATCATAAAAGTGTCAATCTCTCTCTCTCTCTGTCTCTCTCTCAGTGTGTCAAATCCAGTGTTTCACATCAGAAAATTCCCAAAACTTGGATGTTTTAAGTGCAAAATAGCTCTATTAAGGCTTTTTATAACACCTGTTGGCTAACCCATGCTATTGCTAAGAGTCTACTACTCATTAAATCTAAAAAAGACTGTAGCTAACCTCCTAAGAGGAACTAGAAATCACTCAAGCAAATGGACGGTGTGTCGCTGCAAATGGGAAGGAATCTCCCTCATGGGAAGAGGAGGAACACCCATGCTCAGGCCTTTGAATTTCCTCAAAACCTTTCATAGACTCTTCACATCATCTCCATCTTAGGAAGCCGCCACACCCGCACCAGCTCCAGGTAGTTGGTCCCCTTGCCTTGCTTAGCGAGGCATATCCACAAGTCGCACTGGTGCCACATATTCGTCAATCAAGCGCTTCATATTAGCACTTGCTCATCTATAAAATCAAAAACATTACATAAACATTAAAAAGTTAAAAAATACTTTAAGTACTCTAAGAAATCTTCTTACCTTGAGGCCCCTAATGACTACCAGGTTGCAGCATCAAATCTCGATCTCCTATAAAGTCCATGCCTTCATAAGCATAGTCATCAATCATCATAATTTGGCCATTAAGCCACTCAAAGAAGTCATATTCAAATAAATGTCGGATTAAACCCCCCTCCAGTAGGAGGATCTAGCTAAGCCCATCACTGTTTCCTTGGTTCTCTAGGATCAGCCTGACCCAAGCTCATTTGTGGCCTCATCACGGGAACTCTCTCAAGAAATAAGGACACAATGAGAGTACCATACACAAATTTCATTTGGGTACGAGTCTTACAGGCTATCAACTCTTCCTTTAGCTGGTAAAGAACTGCCTCACACTAGTTGTATATTTGAGGTTGTAAGTAGTCAATAGAAAGTAATAGTTGAACCTTCGTCGCTACATGAGGAATCTTGGACCCCACCAAGCACATGATCATCCACAAAATGGCCCTCATGGGCCTTATCCTGATCTGCTCAATGGGGACCATGATGCTCACTAAACCACTGCCAGGTCTGCAGTGAGTTTAGACCAACTCGAGCATGGTTCGTGGATCTGTCCTATCTTCGATCAAGTTCACTGGTGCACCACTACACGAAAAACCTATCAGAAAGTATATATCATCTCTGTTGATCAACAACTCTTGATACCCGATCCAGAACACCCCTTGGTGTTCATCCCACCATTGGATTATCTAACTCAGAAGTTCTTCCTGACCCTTCATCAGGTCAAGCCTTGCATACTTCATCAAGCCACATCTTCACAAAGAAAGTATGCATGTTGGATCATTTAGCATATGTAGTTCCTCACTGTCATGATCTCTTTCTCTCCATAGGCTCATGATGATGGCCCCAAAACTACACAAAATCACCCAAAAATTAGTCAAAATGATGGAGAAATGACAAATAAATCATATGTTAGGGTTTGAAAGTGTTCCCATGCTACCTAACACCCCTCCTTAGGGCCAACAGGTCATGCTAATGCAGACCCGCAGGTCGTGAAGGGCGTTTAACGCTCCTTTAGACCTAGAAGGGAGTGTTAGTGCATACCATTGACTAGGTGTGGTGAAGTAAAATTATGAGTGCGGACACAAATGATTCCTCTAGCCCGATAATGGGTCTAGCCACAACTGATACATTCTATGGAAGATTTCCTTAGGTTAGAACCAATTAAGAGGGATACCTCTTATTATGCTTATCCCGTTTGGTGATTACCTTGCTTTCTTGGTCCACCTATCTCTCGTTTCCGTCTTCAAACACTTGAAACAAGTAAACAACAACAAAAAACAATCGTGATAATAGAAAAATTATAATTCAACCTATTTAACAAGTTAGGAAACATTAAGCCATGAACATGTAAGATTACACATCATGTAGGAAATCAATTGATAGTTGCATATATATTGAATCAAGAAGAGATTACAACCATTGTCTTGATGTCATCGTTCTCCTTCGATAAAACCAGGTTCCCACACACTTCCATTAGCATTCCATGATGGCTTCAACAATGATAGTTTTGAGGCTCTTCCATTTAGGCTTCACACTAAACCAAATTCACACTTCTCCCTCACACAACTAGAGAGATACAACTATGAATAGCTTGTTGTTTACTCCAAACTTAATTAGCACCAGCACACCAATATTAACACTACAACACTAGCTTGTGCTTGGGAAAAGGGACGTTTATATAGCATGAATGGATGGGAGATGGTTCCTCTTCTCATGGGATAAGGTCTTATCTTTTGAGGTAGTTCCATACTTATAGGGGAAAGGAGCCCAAATTGACATCCTTGACCCCATCTGGCTAAACCATTTGCCAGACATATGTTACAAAGCTTCTAGAGTTGGAAGCCTCGGCTCCTTATTTAAAAAACTTTCCATAAGAGGACCAGCACAACTGGAACAAAGCTCAGCCACTCTGGTCTATGCTAGGGACAATGCTAATTCATGCATATTAGTGCGAGAAGGACAAGGGTCATTAGCACCGACCTTGTAAACTGGGAAAATAGAATATTTGGGTGAAATGGTGTAAAAGGGAATTGTTCTACTCATGAAGAGGGACACAATGCGAGTTTTTCATGAAGGGAAAGCATGTAGGGTTCACTATAGAGGTCCTCTAGGATCAAGGAATCGAGAGTACAGGGACAATTACAAAATGCTATATAACAGATGCCCCCGAAAGCGTGAAGGCTGAACTAGAGTGAGGGATGAAATGCTTTCCACTGTGCAAAAAAGGTAAAGTGCATTATCCAATTCTTGAGGAAAAATAGGTCAAAATATTTACAAAACCTAATATTTCATGAAAAATTGAATAAAAGGGAGGAAAAGTAAATATTTTTTACCATTTAGTATTTTACCTTGATGTGAAAGACTTTTTACTCACTTTTTCCTTAATTGTTATACAACAAATTATGGGTGATTCGAGAGGTCATTCGTCGATCCACTAGTTACAAGTAAGATCCAAAGCCCTAAGCTTCACTTTCATACCATGTATTCCTATTTTTAACCATTTTTAAGATTTTTGAGGGAGGATTTGTCAAAAAAAATTCACCCTTGGTCGACAAGACTTCCGGGTACAGAATTGTGTTGGCCAAGGGTAATTAAAACAACCTATCGCAACGTCAGCACAATTATTTTTAAAACAAGCGTGTTGGGGCCGTGAATAGGGAAAAAACTAATTTCCCATCAAAACCACCGTTGGAATTTGAAAATTATGGGTCAAAAATGATTATTGACTTAAATCCATTGTCTTTGCAAGAAATAATTGTTGAAAATGGTAGGCTGGAAAGAATGTGAGCACAAGGATGCGGACACTGAGGCACTGAATGATCCAAATTGCCTGAACTCTTTAAGGCATTGTGGGCTCCTTAAATTCTTTCTCACACCAAGGATGTCAGCCTAACCTTAGTTTCTTCAGTACCTGATTAGTCTCTGGGACATAAATCGGGAAATAATCATCATTGGTGACCAAGAGCTAGAGTTAGAAACTTCAGACGTATATCTCATCACAGGACTGTCCCAGAGAGGGGAACTAGTCAACTTATATGAGCCACGACCAATTTGGGCAAGCATATCCATGTTTCTTGCCAAACATTGCCCTGAAGCCCTCAAATCCAAGAGTAGCAAGATTGATATTGCCATCGTTTGAAATCTAACACTGAGAGTGCTACTGTTGACCATCAATAGAGTGGTGGGGTCCCAGGCAATGCATGAGACTAACAAGTCAAAATTCCTATATGCCATCGAATTCACAGCACCGATGATCTTCAATTGGGTGGAAGCCATGAAGATCAACATAAAACGCCAATTGGCCAAAGCTAAGGTAGGGAATCTGAAACAATTTTGCTTCGAATCTGTACTAGTGACCTTTTTCTTGGAACGGTTTCCACTATTCCAGTACCAATTGACTGAAGTAGATCCTCCAGTCCCACGTGACCCACGGATGGCCCTCTAGAGTCATTTGACATCCAAGATCACTGATGGCCAACACATGTCATACAAGCCTACCTTATTTTCATGGCTACCACGACAAAAGATTGTCGTGGAGGACTATCCATACAGTGGCACTAACTTCTGTGGAGGTCCAGACATGCCGCTGCCAGATGGGAAGGATTTTGACGATGAAGGAAAAAAATCAAATTTTTTAATTTTGTGACTTTTTAATTATTTTTGATATATATGTGTTTATAAAATTTCACTTTGTTAATTCAGATTTTGGACCAGAGCATCCTACTGTGACATCCACAACAGCTAGCCACGTCGCCTCCCAATTTGATGTTATCGCTCCTTATCGGGAGGGGAGTGAAAATGAGGAGGAGATTGTGAGGAACATTGAGGGGTTGACTCATGGTATCCCAAAGTATGCTTGGATGCGAGACATTCCTTGCCAGTACCAGAGACACACAGTGGGAGTATCATATCAGATTCACTGATTGTTGTCTCGTGTTGAACGACCCATGTCATGCTACCACGATCACCACACTAATTAGTTACTAGGTCCAGCATTTACATTTTTCAGGCCTACGTGCCACAGATGTATGAGGCATATGAGCCGCCGATGTTATTTTAGACACGCATATTATTTTTTTTGGGTTTTAATGTATCAAACATTATCACCATATATATATGTATATGCTATATTTTCTTGCTTACTATGGTACAAATGATTTGTTTTATCTTTTCGCATGTTTCACAAATGTCAATCTAACACATAATTAGCTAATGCATATGTCAATGTATTCATGCTTCTAGGAATATGATGATATGTAATGTAATCAAAAATGCCTTTCCAGTAGACGAACGCGGAGATACATTCTCATTATTTGAGGGTTTCTGATGAAATATTTCCCGTTGAGTTGAAGGATGACAAGCTTTGAATCTAGTTTGACAACTAACTCTCGAATGTCAAGAGAAATGGCTTCTGACAATAGTTCGATGACCGCACTGTATTTAGAAAAATTGATAGTTGTGCAACCTAAACAAATACCTTGAAGATCAATCAAATCACCATGAGGGTCATAAATAGCCCATGCTACGGAGGATAGGTTCTGGGTACTACGACAAGCACCATCAACAAAACTGATGTGGAGAGTCACAAACATCTTCAAAGCAAGGAAAACATAGTAAACAGGAAAGTTGTTTGAAAACTCACACACCAAACCACACTACACAAAAATGAATGGCACACTAATGTACACAAGTAACCATGCAAGATGACCTAAGTATAGTACTTCTTGAGAGAGTCCATGCTGGGACTTTGGTAATTGCTCAAAATAGATGAACACCGGAGTTTTACCGTTGTCATAACAAGTAAGCGTTGACTTGGAAAACTAACAGAGTAGAACTCATATAAGGCATTTCCCCCATGACCCCTAGGCAAGGGAGGGTTACAAATCGGATGACAACCCCATTGCAATAATGGGAAATGGGGAAAGACTCGAGGAGGGAGAACAATCCTAAATCCATGAAGGGATAAAGGTTCCCTCTATTGAAAGAGCTTAAAATGGCAGGCAAAATTGACATGTCAATAGATATATGAGAAGATAACTCTTTGAGACTGGTGGACATGACCACCAGGTGAGGCAGGAATGAGGAATGATGATGAGTATCGGTCAAGGTGGTTCCTCAAGAGAAATTACTTCCATGATACCTTCATTAGTAAATGTCTCATCTAAGGGAGCAAGAGATTCCAAAGTGCTAAGCCATGGGGATTGAGAATACATATCAAGAGAGGTCTTCAAAACAGAAGAATCAGAGGATATAGAACATGAGGCCAAAACAATTTCCACATAATTAATTTCGTCAGTACTAAGTGGCATAACCTTTCCCCAGGTATCAACACAAGCTGATGAAGGTATGACACAAGGGTCAGATTTGATTGAGACCATGTTGACAGAGGCAACATGAGGAGGTGTGAGCGAAAAAATTCCCATTAAGGAAGAATATTTAAAAAGACCTACCGCCACACTCTCATAGGGAGAACCATTATGCTTGACATACAGAACATTTCCATCTCAGGAGAAGGAGGAAAAGAAGGACATATGGTCAACAGTGACAATATTCCTTTGGTGGGGAAAGGAAATCACGCAGAATAGGGAGGAGGCTACAACATACATAGCATGGGTCTAGCTCCGGCAAAGTAGAAGATTATAATTGATATTGGAATCAACAATAACTACCTCGTCTTGTATTGTCTTTACCTCTAAAGTAATGGAAAGGTTAGGTAAGACATCAAAGGGTCACGAATCGCGCTGATCGAAAGCTTCCAAAGTGTTCAGGGATTCGTTCAAAGATGGAGAACCAATGGCCTTCCAGAATGCAATTGACATGATGCGGGTGGAAGCACCTTCATCAATGACAATCCTGTGGATGGTCTTGTCATTGACGATTTCCTAAATGAGAAACGAAATCTGATGAGGTAGGCATGGAACATGATTCTCTAGATAAAAACATATCAAATTGGAATTGGTGGGACAATACCCTCAATAGTTGAAAACAAATATTTATGCTGTGATGTGAAGCTTTGGAGCACCTCGAGAGCTGACATACTTGACGGCACCTGAGCCAAGTCCTCAACAAGATTATAGTGCTGAGCGGCTCGAGCGTTGGGATTGTATGAGGATTTCCTTAGCACACCTCGACAGGGTGGCCAAATAGCGGAATCAGGGCTAGGGAAATCGATATGAAGAGGGCCAGAACTAATAACAGAAGAAGAAAGGGTGGCTTCTTTCTCTTTCCTGGCTATCAGAGCAGGAGTTCAGTTATCTTTTGATCTAGTAGCCACATTAATAGGCATGCTCATCATGAACACTTGAGATCCTAAGGAAGCAAAGGATTGAGGTTGGTCTACCATTTGGGTCTACTGAGACTAAAATGGCTCTTTTAGGATAGCTTGGGTCCCTTTGAGCAAAATAATAACTTCAAATCGTTGAGGAAAATCCTTGGTGTAGTGATCTTCCTCACAAGTGAGGCAGTGATACTTAGGTTTCCATTCTGAAGACTCACCAACAAACAATTTAGGAGGACCCCGTTTTAAGGCATTGGCTTTACCCTTGCCTTTTCCTTTCTTCTTACCTTTCGAGGATTTTTTTGTTCCAGTAATTTACACAACGTGGACCTCTAAAGTTTTACGAGGGCTAGGTGGATTTTGAGAAGAACTATTGGAAACAATTTTTGAGACCGAATTCTATTTGGAAGAATATTTAACAGGTTTTTGGGACACTAAACCAATGACTCCATCAACAGGGGGTGTAGCCTGTGACTTCGATGCCGCGGGATCGAATTATGACCGCGAAGCATCCGGTACTAACTCATACAAAGTGCTAGAATGAGAGTAAACTAGATCTAAGTACTGGGCATGAGAAATGGCTTGTGCTTCGGTAACACACCCACCCATAGCTATATTACAAGCAATCGGGGACACTAATGACTTAGTGAACCATTCAGTGAGAAAATGATCAAAAATCTTGAATTTGATTAGGCATTGTCTACATCTCCATTCATGGATGTGATCAGAGATGTGTGTTGCAGTATCTTGCTTAAGCGATGTGAGCAAATAGGTGTCAGTTTCATAGTGAATCAGTAGTTGGAAATGCGTGAGGAAACCCATGGCTAAATAGTTAAATTCATGGTAAGTAATTCAAGGAAGCTTGATGTACCATTTGGTTGTAGCACCTGTGGGGGTTCATTGGAAAAGACAGAGATGAATGGAATCGTCAACATAATAATTCGAAGATCACGAAAGGTGATATGTCATCACATGGGCTTGAGGATCTTCTTTTTCTTTCCCATCAAATTTTGGACAATTTCTCAGGATCTTGGGTGGAATTGGAGGCCAGTATGGTGAATGAAGAATTGGATCATCTATAAGGCAAGACACATATGGAAACTCTAGTGTGGCAAAGAAATAAAATTGAGTATTAAAAGGCATTGGAGGTGAGTAAGCAGGTCCAACCAGAGGAGCCCATCCCTGCTGGTAAGAATTTTGGCCCCATAGTGGGGGATTTTGGCCATATGGCATTTGATTCTGCCCCCATTGTGGGTTACCTTGACCATAGGGAGGATTTTGACCTTGAATGCCTTGGATTTGTCTACTCATAGGTTATTTATAAGCAACATACGGGTTAAGAGGTTATTGAGACTATTGACCTTGGGCATATGGGTATTGTACTTGTTGTCCTTGAACATACATGTGGTGAACCTGATTCCCCTGAACAAGAGGATTTTGAACCTGGTCCCCTTGGGCATAAGGATTATACACTTGTTGACCTTGGACATAGGGATTTTGTAGCTACTGCCCTTTACCAAAAGGATTCTATACCTATTGACCTAGGACATTAGGGTTTTGTACCTGTTGATATGTATATAAGGGTTTCTGCTGCCCGGGTTAGTTTTGTTGTTGCAAGGGTTGGCCTTGCGATTGCAAAAATTTTCCTAGGGCTACAGAGGTTGGCCTTGCAAGGACATGGATTGAGAGGTTAATGGAGTATAGTGGCCAATCTAGGGTGCTATATTAGACTAGATTTATTATCAACCAGGGTAAGTAAACTTCGAGGCACGTGTCTAAAGTCTATAGACTTAAAGGATTCCTAACTAAGTGTTTATTATGATAAGCTACAATAATCCTTTACAGAAGGTTAAGATATGCTTCCTCTCACCTTAACACTCAGATCACGTAATTTGTCTACCTGTCCTAAAGGTACAACGTATTGCTAGACTAATATTTTAATCCTCTGACAAGGATGCTATGCACAAAAGCTCTGTCTAGTTAACATTTAAGCATTCATGAAAAATCAAAAACACACTGAATTTTAAATGGATGAAAACATAGTCTATGGAGATTCTTTAAAATATAACGATGGATCAAATATCTTACAAGATATGGTTCAATGATCTAATGATAAAATCTTCAAGCTATCACAATAAATACCATTTGTGAGAATTTCTAATCAAATCGACAAAATCATAACCATGGAAATAACACTAAACACTATGCACACTATTCAAATTCAAAAACTGCTAAGGAAATGAAATTAACAGTATACCAATCCACGCAAGGCCCATCCATGCTTCAATGGCACACTGAAATAAACCCAAGCAACGAGAGTATTAACGCATAAACGCTATTAGATTAACATGGTCACTGTAATTAAGTTCTGAAGATTGCAATCACATACAAGAGTTATGTTCTCAAACAATACACAGAGATGATAATAGTAAATGTTTTTGAAAAAAAAATAATACACAGTCTTTATCTGCTTGTCCCTATCTGAATCGAATGTACATTCATTAAGCAGATTTTCTACTTTTACAATGGAGTGATTTTTGGCCATTTCTAATCTAAACCGATTTCCAAAAACAAAACGAAACTAGTTTGGGAAACCATGGCTTTTTACTGCCTTTGTAACCAAAAGGCTGGGGTTTGACCAGCGTTGACCGCATAACCAGTAGCTTTTGATTTGCTGTAGAATCAATTTTTCACCATGCATGTACATTCCAGGTCTCGTTCCTATCCATTGATTTGGCTTGCCTATCATGCCACGTGTCAAATGATAAACCATTTACACGATGTTATGACTTCCTGTAATCTTTTTGTTGAAAATTCCTAATTTCTGACATAAAAATTCATAAATTAACTTTAATGTAAACTAACAACTATAATTCTACTAATTAATCAATTTCGATGGATATAAGGGGTCTATGGAGGAAAAATATAGACAAATGATGGTGTTTCTAGAAGAAAAAGATGGTAATGGAATGGTACCAACATCTCCCCAAAGCTCAATGACTTACCATGTCCTCATGCTAATCCTGATGCGCTGCCTCTATAGTCTGTTCCTGCCTATACCTCTGCTGCTTTTAACAATGCATCTATGTTCTTCTTAACTTGGGCATCTTTTTGAATGTGGAGCTCATGTTTCAAACTCTTGTATTTCTCCTTGACAGCTTTCTTTTGAGTATACCATTTGGTTGCCCACTTGCAAATGTCAGTTTTTTCAGCCTTGAGCTCTTTGATTTTCTCCTTAAGCTTCTCGTTCTTCTGCTGGGTTTTCTTACTCTGAGTTTTCAACATCTCGTTGTCCCTCTTGATGACTTTCTCCAGCATGTTAGCCTCCATCCGTTCTTCTTTTAACTTTTGAATTTGTTTTTCCAGCCTCCTTTGTTTCTTGATTGCAGGTTGTGACTCTTTTCCTTGCCTATTGTTGCTCTCAACCTCCATTTCGGCTTTTTGTCTAGGCTGTGAGTGAGCATTGCTCTCGATGTTCATCGATGAATGTGCATTTAATTCTGGTTGATCTTCTTGTGGCTGGGTCTTTTGTTCTCTCTTGGATCTTCTTGTATATGTAGTGAAAATTTTATCTTGCTCCATTTTCTGGGCAACCTCTTGCCTCATCTTTCTCGTCCTCACACTACTGCTAGGTGGAGGGACATTGCTTGATTTGTGCACAGGGATCTCTTCATCAATTTCAAGCATAAATCCCGAGTTCTCTTGCTGTTCTTTCTCATCCTCTCCATCTTTGATTTGATTGGCAACCAAAAATTCCTTCCATGTCTTTCACTTTTTCTGCACTTAAAATTCAATGAGAATTTTAATTAACCTGAAATGACACAAGCTTTTGTCCTCATTACCCTTTTGCTTTTGGATAGTTTTTGACATCTTGGTCAAGCCCTGCAAGAGGAAATATGGTAAACTAATGGTGCACTGCCCTTTTAAATGTAACAAGAGTTTGACGAGGTATAAATGGATTATGTTGTAACGACCCTCACATGTAACAAATTTTTGAATGATATACACCATTTCATCCCATGGATGCATCAGCCAACTCCTAGGGACACCCTTCTTCCAGTTAACAGATGAAACCCTCGACCTGGACATGAATCGGGTCCATGATTTTTCCTTGAATTGTTTTGGTTTGAAGTATTTTTCTCCTTCTGGGCTGATCCCCAAGGATTGTGCTATGGTGTCTTCTAATATCCTAAATGAGAAATTTCCTATCAATGCTTTCTCCCCATTAAATGTAAAGGAAAACTATTTAGTTACTTCCTCATTACTCCCATTAAACTTCTCCAAGAAGGGTAGCCATTGTTTTTATCCTAAAATTGCAATACGGTCATCATGGTACTCAGAACTATCAAATGTGTTTGGCTCTACTCTATTAGTCATTTTGACAGAGAAACTCCTACTCTAACCCTCTTCGTTTATGCTTAAAAATTTAACAAGTATCTTTTGGTTTGTTACCTTTTTTTTTCTCTCCACACAACCGACCTGGTAGCGCCCTCTATTCTTTAAGATCAGCTTCTTTAATGGCGTAGGCAGCGACCGGATGACTATCCTTGAATTATGGCAGAGATGGAAACTTTTGAGCCCAATTATTGTGCTTTCCTTTCGTAGCACTTGTTGTTCTCGGCCTTTGTTTTTGAAATCACAACACTTGAATTGCTAGTATGGAACGCCCTTTTTACAACTAAGAATGAAATGGAATTTTAACAACCGACTTGACCCAATTTACTGTAATAATAACAGAGTGTATTCATATTTCAATGGCAAAGGAGTAATTGTACTAGGTTGTATGAGTACCATCATGAGAACGCCGTAAGCATGTATGTAGTACTGGAGTATAATAACGGATAATTGTTTGCATGAGTTGACTTGGTCAAATGATCATGTTATAACTTGGACGATTCAAAAACAATGAATGAAATCGTGTAACATTTGGCTTTCCGATAGTTCACCACCTGTCCCTTGCTCATTAGTACTTGGCCAAATAGGGAGATGTTGGACCGATAGTAAGGTTTGATGGCCGATGAGGAATTAATAACAAGGATGGGAGGGTGGTATAATAGAGGATTTAAAAATAGTAGGAGGAGTATGGGGATAGGCTAGAGTGTTGGGAAATGATAGGAATTAGGAATATGACAAGGGCGATGGATATATAGGTGTTTTCAAAATTGATCATAAGCATTCATAGTCATCACATTTAACACTAAAATAATCTAAGAATTTAAATGTTAAAAATAAAAATTACAACAATACATTACACTTTTATTGGTTGATCAAGGGTTGAGTTGGCATGCATAGGTAGGATTGGTCTTTCTTGTTCAAATATGACTAATATTTGTTGTCCATAACAGGTCCCTCTGAGATGAATTTGGATACAACAGGTCCCTCTGAGATCTGGAGAATGTTTGTGTAGCTTCTTTGAAATCTGGAAAAGAACTATGTGTGTGCAGCTTCCTTGATCTTTGGTGTTTGATGGAGCCTCGGTGATAAGCAACCTTTGAATCTTTGTTGAAACTTTGTTGAAGCTTTATTGAAGTAGCTTGAGATAGCAGTCTATAATAGGTCCCTTTGATGTTTGTTGAACAGGTCCCTCTAATGTTGGTGCTGGTAACATGGTCTTCTGAACAGGTGCCACTGCATAGTGCTTACACAAGTCCCTCTAATTAGAACAAAGACAAAGACAACTACTTTATTGAAATACTGAAGTGCTGAAACAAACTCTTTGAGAATTTACAATGAGGAGATAAACTCTTTGAGAATTTACAGTGAGGAGATGAGATAAGAAAAACAAAAATGTTGATACTTCTCCCCCACTAAAGCTTTGACTTGTCCTCAAGTCATTATTGAATCGATGAATCATCAGGAAACAAAAAGAACAAGGAATTCTTACTGGCCAAAGAATTGGTTTTCAAGTAAGAATTCTGGGTTAGAGTATGCCAGAGTCTGGTTTTAACATCTAAAGCATTATTATTATTTTTTTTTAACTTTCTTCTTATTTTGTTTGTTTGTTTGTTTGTTTGCTTGTTTTTTTTTTAATTTCTAAATTGAAATGAAATGAGCTAAGGTAGAGATACTACAACTGAAGGCTACAATATCTCAACCTCCCTTTGCTAAGATATAGTTTGAAGAAAATCCTCCTTGGTGATGGGCTTATGATAGAGTTTCAATCTATGGCCATTGACAAGAAAGGGGTGACCTTCTCCATCAATGGTAATAAGCCTGACTAACCTATTCTCATAAACTTGAACTATTTCATATGGGCCCATCCAATGTGTGGTAAATTTGGCTTTATGATCTCTGAATTTAGAGTCAAAGAGTAAATCCCAGTCTCCTTTGAACTATTTCTTTTTTATATGTGCATCATGCCACTGCTTCCTTTGTTTTTGCATTAGGAGTGTTGTCTCATCTGCTTGCTGCCTCATTTCATCTAGCTGGTTCAACTGATGAATTATTTCTTGTTGTGCTTCATTAAGATCAATTCCCAAATCTGCAGCCATCTTAAAAGTATGTATTTGAAACTCAATAGGAAGCATTACCTCTTTGCCATACACCAATTGATATGGTGTAAATCATGTAGTATTCTTCCATGTGATTCTATAAGCCCAGAGTGCATCTTTGAGCTTCTCTTCCCAATTATTTATGTTCATTGCTACGGTCTTAGTGATAAGTCCTTCCAATGTTTTATTTGTGGATTCCACCTGGCCATTGGCTTGTGGATGGTAACGTGTACTTCTTCTGTGCTCGATTTGATATTTTTCTGTGATGCCCTTAACTAACTTTGAAGTAAACTGAGTACCTTGATCTGTTACTATCTCCCTTGGTACTCCATACCTTACAAAAATTTCTTCAAAAAGGAAGTTTACCACTGTTTGTTCAGTTTCCCGGACTAGTGCTTTGGCTTTAGCCCATTTTGTCATGTAATCAGTACATACTAGGATGTACTTCTTACCATTGGAAGTTGGATTAATGGGTCCTATGAAATCTAGAGCCCATTTTTCAAATGGCTCTAGGTGTATTTGAGGCTGAAGAGGCATTTCATTTGTAGCTATTGGCCTACCCATTCTTTGACAACTATCACAACTCTTCACGTACTTCTTGGAATCATTAAAAATAGATGGCTAGTAGTATCCAAGACTAAGAATCTTGAATGATGTTTGTTTAGTTACAAAATGCCCACCACACGTTTAATCATAACAAGATTTTAAAATATCAATTATTTCATCATTTCTTACACATCGTCTAATAATCATATCATAACCAATGTAAAATAAATCGTCATTAGCCCATGAGTGTCAAGCACTTTGTTTGATTAGCCTCTTCTTTTCCTTTGGAGTAAAATGTGGAGGTGTTCTTCCTGTGGACAAATAATTGGCCAAGTCAACACACCAAGGATTCACTATTGAAATTGCAAACAAATGTTCATCTGGAAAAGAATCTTCAACCGGAACAACCTCACCTTGATTTTTCAGTCTAGAAAGAAAATCTGCCACCTGATTCTCCTTACCTGGTCTATCTAACACTGTGATGTTAAATTCCTGTAACAATAACAACCATCTGGTAACTTTGCCACTAGTTACTAGTTTATTCATCAAATTCTTAATGACAGAATGGTCAGTATGTACAAAAACCTCATAACCAGTTATATAATGTCAGAATTTATTCACATCATGTATGATTGCAAGCATTTCTTTTTCTGTGACTGTGTAGTTTGATTTTGTAGGTGTTAGATTTTTACTAGTGAAATAGATCGCATAATGACAAGACTCCTCTTTTTCGCCTAATGAGGCACCTACTACAGTATCAGATGCATCTGTAAAGATGTGAAATGGTAGGTTCCAGTTAGGTCCTTTTAAGACTGGTGTGTTTGATAACTTTTCTTTGAGTGTGTCAAATGCTTGCTGACAATTATCATTCCAGTTAAAAGGTACATATTTGGCTAGAAGCTTAAACAAAGATAAAGCTATTCTACTAAAATGTTCAATAAACCTTCTGTAATAGCTTGCATACCCAAGAAAAAATCTTACCTCTTTTTGAGTCTTCGGAATTGGAAAATCGACAATGATCTAGATTTTTGATGGATCAACTTTAATGCCTTGAGAAGAAATATAGTGTCCTAATACTATCCCTTCATTTAACATCATAAAACACTTTTCGTTGCTCAGGGACATATTACCTTCATTACATCTCTTCAAAACTTTTTCAAGATTCGTTAATGCATGCCGAAATGAATCACCATACACTGAAAAATCATCCATATAAACTTCAACACAATGATGAACTAAATCAGCAAAAATAGCTAATACAACTCTCTGAAATGTAGCTGGAGCATTGCAAAGTCGAAATGGAAAAACATTATAAGCATAGGTGCCCCAAGGACAAGTAAAAGTGGTTTTGTCCCGGTCCTCTAAGGCTATCCTGATCTGGTTGTAGCCACTGAAACCATCAAGAAAAGAGAATGATGATTTCCTAGCTAATGTGTCTAGCACTTGGTCAATAAATGGTAGTGGGAAATAATATTTGGGGTTTTCTTTGTTCAATTGCCTGTAGTCAACACAAATCCTCCACTTACCATTTTTCTTGGGAACTACTACCAATGGCGATACCCACTAACTGTTAGAGATAGGATAGATAAAATTGACTTTCAACAGTTTTTGTAATTCCTCTCTAACAATATCCTGAAGCATGGGGTTCATTCGTCTCTGTGGTTGCCTCACTGGTTTGGTATTACTATCGGTATAAATATGGTGAGTGCATGTTTCAGGGTGAATTCTGTACATATCGGTGTAGTCCCAAGCAAATTCTTTCTGGTATTTTCTCAATAATTGAATCAATTTCTCTTCTTGAGATGAGTCTAGGTGAGTGCCAATATTCAAAGTTTTTCCTGGACTAATCTCTATGGTCTTCCTCTGTGTGTTGGTGATAGATTGGATAGGAAAAATGTTGTGAAATGTTGTTTCCAAAGAATGATTGGTGCATGTTTCTTGAAAATTTTGTGCCAAAAGTTCATCTGCAGCATGGTATTGGTCATTCCTCAATTCTTCGGAAACATCAGGTTGAGAGAGGAACAATTCTACCAAATCATCATTATTATGTTCTTGAAAATCATAGATTTGGTTGATGCTGAAAACATATTGAACTTCTACCTTATCATTGTATTTATCATCAAGCCATAAATTGTGTACTACTGCTGGTGATTGTGCTGATGGGTAAAGAGTGAGTTGTTTTCTTTCAGTACCTCGTGAAATGATCATATTACCTGATCTACATCCTATGAATGCATCAGCAGTTGCTAACCATGGTCTACCAAGAATGATAGGGTGTCCTCCTAAATTGGATTTTGGCTGGAGAACTAAAAAGTCCACTCGATACTCCCAAGATTCCAGTGAAACAATTATGTCCTCCAAAATCCCTTCAGGAATCACTTTAGACCTATCAGCGAGTTCTAGAACAATTGTTGTGTGCTGCAAGTTTGTGAGCTGTAGTGTTTTCATAGTTTCAAGAGTCATCACATTTATTACGGCCCCAAGATCAATTAAGGTGTTTTCAATATGTATGTTGTTAATGATTGTAGTGACTCTGGGAATACAAGGATCAACATACTTTTCCATTGAAGTGGTGTTTGTCATAAGGCCAGCTAAATGTCTGATAACATGAATGGTTTGTGGATAAACTCTTTTCCTAGTAGGGTTCTTAAGGCACAGTTCTTTGATGGCCTTAGTATATATGGGAATGTATTTTATGGCTTGTAGTAGCGGAATTCTTATATAGACATTCTTTAGCTCATCTAAAACATCAAACTGTGGTATAGACATGGGAAGTTTTGTTTGGACCAATCGGTCTGGAAAAGGTGTTGGATGCAACGATTGCATTTGTTTGTGTTTGATGTCATCATTTGGTTTCCTTTGAATGGGAGTTTCATTTTTATTTTCTTCGTTTTTTCGTTGTTTTTCAACTGTTGGAGATTCTTTGTGAAGTACCTTACCAGACCTCAAATTGATATTTTGCAAGGGTAATGTGGGATATGAGGGTCCCTCATCTACATTGTAAGTCTATCTCTCTGCTCTGTTATTTGGATTTGGTACAGTTTGAGCAGGGATTTGGGTAGGTCTAGGAGGTTGTGGGTTAGATGGAAGTTGTAATTGTGGTGGATTTATTGGTGGAGGAGCAGGCAATGCTTGTTGAGTGTGTTGGGGTTGATCTGGGTAAACAACTTGCTGCTGAGGATATTGCTGATATGATTGAGGATATGGCGAATATGGCTGATGGTATTGTTGATATGGCTGTGAATATGGTTGGTATGGTTGAGGTTATGGTTGATATTGTTGGGAGTATTGCTGAGATGGTCTCCATTGTTATTGTGGGTAAATTTGGTGCTGCCATGGCATGAGTACATTCCATGAATTCTGAGCATACCTTTGATCATGTGTAGGAAATTGTAAATTCTGGTTTGGGAACATACCTTGAGGTGGAGGCCTTAGCTGGCATGGTCTCTTTGCGCCCATAAAATACACATTCTCCATATCTGTATTCGCTGCCACAGTACAATTCTGCAAAACCTTGACTTTAGAGAAATGAAATATATCATGATTTTCAATACAAAAGGCACAAACTTGAATATTTTCTAATGGGCAATCTTTCAAGGCATGTTTCTTCCGGCATTTTGGAAAAACAATAGCCATCATCTGATCTTCCTCCTCTTGTCTTTAATTAGTGTCAATTTGAGTTCCCAAGGTACTCAACAAATCTGTTTTGAATTCCTCTAACAAATTTCCTATTTCAGCTCGTGTGACACTTGCTGAAGCAAATTTTATGGATTTGGATGATATGGTTCTCTTTCCGATTTTGGCTTTGCTCCTAGATTATTTTCACATAGATCAGCAATCTCTTCGAAAGGTAAGGTGGAAATATCACCTTTGCCCATCAAATTAAGATCCTCTAAGTATTCCTCTCGAATTCCCTTCAAAAATATTGTTCTAATGAGATCAAGACTCATGGATCGATGTTTTGATTTTTGTAAATTGTAAGCAAATCGTTCCAAGTACTCTTCTAAACTTTCATCCTCTTGTTTATTCATCCTAAATATATCATCTATAGAATCCTTTGATCTGCAATAGGGTTGGTATTTCCTTAGGAATATTCTTCTCATGCCATCCCAATCAGTTATTGCATGCTCACCAAGTCCCATGAACCATCTTAGTGTTGATGCCTTTAATTTTGTTGGGAAGAGTTTAAGCCTATGGGCATCATCTGTGTAACCATATGTTCGACATACAATTTCAAACTCAAACAAGAATGAATCTGGGTCTTCTGAAGCCATGCCATAAAAGTTTGGTAACACAGAAGGAGGTATGTTTTTCATTTTTATTTCCTCATCCCGATTGTCTTCTGGTTCGTGGATAGGAAATTTAAAGGTTGATTCTTCCTCCTCTCCTTGATCGTGTTGTTTTTCAGGAGTGGGTCTTCTTGCTGATCCTCCTTCTTCCTCAGCCATTTTTATAGATTCTTCTGGTGATTTGATCGCTTGTTCAGTATCACACATTCCAAAGAGTTTTTCTAGAGATTGTGGAGTTATTTTCCTGGTTTCTCTCTTTGTAGAATATTCAAGGAGATGTTTCTTCTGAGATTCGTGTGCCAATAGGATTTGTCTCTCAATAAGTGTAAGTCTTTGGCTTGATTTGTGTTTACCCTCTAATTTTTGTGTGGTGATTTCCTCAGCTGGTGTTGTGTGTTCAGTTTTTCCCAAAGGGTCTACTCCTGGTGATAGGTTAGTTTTTCGATGGGGGGTTTTTGTGAATCTACCTCTATTATCTCTAGATCTAGGCATAAGCAAACATGACTTCTAAAGTGATAATCAAATCTATGTTGTTCTTTTGTTTGATTTTGTTTATTTAAACTTTTTTTATATTTTGATTTTTTTTTCGAAATCCTCTAACTACGCCTCCCCTGCAACGACGGCAAAATGTAGTGGCCAATCTAGGGTGCTAGATTAGACTAGATTTATTATCAACCACGGTAAGTAAACTTCGAGGAACGTGTCTAAAGTCTATAGGCATAAAGGATTCCTAACTAAGTGTTTATTGTGATAGGCTACAATACTCCTTTACAAAAGGTTAAGATATGTTTCCTCTCACCTTAACACTCAGATCGCCTAATTTATCTAATTGTCCTAAAGGTACAACGTATTGCTAGACTGAGATTTCAATCCTCTTACAAGGATGCTATGCAAAAAAACTCTGTCTATTTAACACTTAAGCATTCATGAAAAATCAAAAGCACACTGTATTTTAAATGCATGAAAATAGAGTCTATGGACATGCTTTAAAATATAACAATGGATCAAATCTCTAACAAGATATGGTTCAATGATGTAACGATAAAATCTTCAAGCTATCACCATAAATACCATTTGCGAGAATTTCTAATCAAATCGACAAAATCATAGCCATGGAAATAACACTAAACACTATGCACACTATTCAAATTCAAAAACTGCTAAGGAAATGAAATTAATAGTATACCAATCCACGCAAGGCCCATCCACGCTTCAATGGAACAATGAAGTAAACTCAAGCAACAAGAGTATTAATGCATAAACGCTATTAGATTAACATGGTCACTGTAATTAAGTTCTGAAGGTTGCAATCACATACAAGAGTTCTGTTCTCAAACAATACACAGAGATAATAATCGTAACTGCTTTTGAAAGCAAAATAATACACAGTCTTTATCTGCTTGTCCTTATCTGAATCGAATGTACATTCATTAAGAAAATGTTTCTGCTTTTACAATGGATTGATTTTTGGCCATCTCTAATCTAAAAAAATTTCCAAAAACAAAACAAAACCAGTTTGGGAAACCATGGCATTTTACTGCCTTTGTAACCAAAAGGCTGGGGTTTGACCAGCGTTGACTGCATAACCATGAGCTTTTGATTTGCTGTAGAATCGATTTTTCACCATGCATGTACATTCCAGGTCTCGTTCCCATCCATTGCTTTGGCTTTCCTGTCATGCCACGTGTCAGATGATAAACCATTTACAGGATGTTATAACTTCTTGTAATCTTTTTGTTGAAAATTATTAATTTCTAACATAAAAAATCATAAATTAACTTTAATGTAAACTAACAACTATAATGCTATTAATTAATCAATTTCGATTGATATAAGGGGTCTATGGAGGAAACATATAGACAAATGATGGTGTTTCTAGAAGAAAAAGATGGTAATGAAATGGTACCAACATGGAGCATACTGCATCTGTTGCTCCACAGTTTTTTGCAATGGTTGCGAGGATTGCCCCTCTTTTGTTGCAGTTGACCTTGCTACAAGGTCGTTTTCCCTTGCTATTGCGTGGATAGCTCTGGCTGCAACAAAGGTTGCCCTTGTATTAACAAAGGTTTCCTTTATTGTTGTAGAGGTTGTCCTTACTGTTGCAAGGGTACTTGAATAGTTCCTCGGAAATTTTTGAACTAAATCGGGCCATTGCCACCGTGGAAAGTGGATGAGCTAAGCTAAATGTATTGCCAAGGTTGAAGGGTGTAAGGTGGATTAACTATTCCTTGGGAACCATATGGAAGGTAAAGAGTTTGGTATTGGACTTGAGCATCATAAGGCTGCTGATACTAGACATTGCTTGACCCAAAAAGACCAATGATATTTTGAACTTGCTGGTACTGGACATTTCTTGACCCAGCAGGACCAACGAGGTTTCGAATAATCTGAAAGAAGGTTGGTTCACACCAAGCATGTGAACCTATGAGCCACTCACATTGGTGGCACCTTACAGTATAGAAACATTCAGATTCTCCCCCCTAGGTGGTGGCACATCTTGGCCATTGATCGGAGGTATTGAGGACATGATAGAGACCACCGATTGAGCTAGATGGTAACTGGGACAGATGATAAAAGAGGGTTCAAAATGGAGGATTGCACTGGGATTCATGTAACAACATGTTGGGAGGTCGAGTTCCCAATGAATGGACCTATAGTAGACATGGCCCTAGATGCCCAAAAATGGTTATGGTAAAGTGACGATGCACTAGGTGTCCCAGAAACCAATTTTGCCAAGGATACATAATTAAGTAGCAATTCCTAATACATATTGATGGGAATGCTCCCTATATAGGGGAAACCTTCAGGATGAAATGGATATTCTTCCTCCTCAACAGTTTGTGGAGTAGAAAATTCTTACTCATCTGGAGAGGTGACTGGAGCATCACCTGGGGGTTCCATATCTTAGAGAAAACGATGGCGAACAACCAAATAAGTACGAGGGGGTACTTCCAAAGGAATACCCAGCTAGTTTTATAGATTTTACTGACACTAAGGTGATATCACAACAAGGTCAAACAAAGGATTCGAAGGATAGATCACCAGTCCAATTTGACTGTCAGTGGTCAGTGAACTCTTAGGAGTTTGAATGGGATTGTCCAGAGACTCTGGGCCAAAATCAGCAGGTGACCCAGTATCTGAAGTAGGTGGAGGACGTGATGACAAAGTTTGAATTCTCAGAACAATTCCAATTTCAACACCTTGGTCCTCGAATGACTCTGGTAATTCAGGAAATTGCTCCTCAGATAATCTTTCAAACGAAGGAGAGGAAGAGGAACTAGGTGAACAAGATGGTTCAACCGTGATGACCTTATCTTAGTTAACAAGAAAAGAGAGAGATAACCTTCAAGGCTTTAAAATTTTGTTTAATGGAAACTCACGATTTGGTCCAAAAAGACTAACAAGATGTTATAATATTGTGGGCAATCAATTTATTAAGACGCATAAATACACTGGTGCTCTTTCATGTTTTAAGATTCGAGAAAGAAACAAAGATGACACTATCACTTTCGATTGGAAACGAGCTCGAAAGGATAAACACTCGAATGATATTTTGATTTTAATGAGTCAAAAAAATCAAATGACTGCTCTGGATGGTCTAGGTAAAAAGGATTACTAGGCAAGAGTGAACTGTAGAATACCTCCCGACGAACCGAGAAGTACGGGCAGGCAATCTCCCAAAATGTTGTGTTCAGTGTATCACGTTTGCAAGGCAGCTGACTCAGCTTCCTATGGATAAATAATTTCATCCTAGAGGGGTCCCCCATTATATACTCAATGGTAGGGGGAGCACAAATCTGTACTAGCGTTGTCTAATGCCGAAGCTAGTGACAACTGCTAGGTTTAAAGACGTCAAAACATGTCTCTAGCCTAGACCTTCTAGATGTGATCAGGAGATTTCAAATGTGCCTTAGTTTAATTGAGTTCGTTTTTAAAGTTTATCTTGAGTTATGTCTGAGTGTTCATGCCTCAGTGATGTGACTCGAAAAACCCTAAATGCAGCTAAATGAGACAAGACCCTTTCAATTCGATGAATTGTCTACACTAGAGAGGGTAGAAAACACACAATCGAATGCAAGCAACTAAGAAACTGAAAGCAAAATGATATTTCACTACTTCACTTTTTGAGAAAATAAACTAATGAAAAATACATTCCAATTCCTAATTTCCTAACAAGTATATTTCTAACAGTCTTTCCAAAAGAAAAATGAGTTATTTTTCTTTTCAAATGCCAATGTTATCCTAGTATTTAATGATGCCAACTACCGTAGCAAACTAATGTAGCAAACTAGAATTTCATACTTTTCATGAAATGACGAATTTTGTTTTTCGCATAAAACACTTCAATAAACAAGTTTTTTTGGACAATTAGGTCTTTAAGCAAATGAAAACACAAAAGTAGAATCTCTTTCAGACTAGTGAAACACTGACTTTACCAAAAACAAGACAAGCAATGTGATCCATGACGGAAAAGAAACGTTTAGACAAGAAAAATAAAACTTTTCAAACTTGTGGAATGGAGGTCAAAGCCGTAGAAGGACCATAAATGAAATACAAGGAGTAAATTCACCAACAACTCAACTCACTGAATTCACAATCAGGTGAATGGATGACAATCTGGATTCCCTAGTGCCACTAACCATCTAATGACCCAACAAATCAAGCGAAAGTATGACAAATCAATAAGCAAACAAATGAAATGAAAAGCAACTTTCTAGTTAGGGAGAAAATGGTCTAAAAGGCTTATGGGTTTGAAATCATGAGAGCAAAACATACTAGCCAAGATTTTGGACAAGCCATAATCTTCACTTACATGCATCGGTGCGACTGCCTAACTAACAACAAGAACCAAAAGGAGTTCGGCGCCAAAATTTGCTACTATGAATTTCAAACTTAGACCAGTAAGAAAAGGAAAATAGATAGAACCAAACGGAAAAAGTGGAACTAGAAAAGTTCACACAAAACCATGAAATATCAAACAAAAAAATAGAAGGATTGGTTCCCCAATATGGTCACCAATTTGTGGTGAAGTAAAATTATGAGTGCAGACACAGACAATTCCTCTAGCCCGATGATGGGTATAGCCATAACCAATACATTCTATGGAATATTTCCTTAGGTTATAACCAATTAATAGGGCCTACCTATTAGTATGCTTATCCAATTTGGTGATGAACTTTCTTGCTCATTCCAACTATCTCTAATTTCCTTCTTCGCACACTTGAAACAAGTAAACAACATCAAAAAACAACCGTTATAATAGACAAATTGTAATTTAACCTACTTAACAAGTCAAGAAACATTAATCCTTGAACATGTAAGACGACACATCATGTAGGAAATCAATCGATCATTGCATATATATTGAATCAAGAAGAGATTACAACCATTGTCTTGGTGTTGTCATTCTCCTCTAACAAAACTATGTTCCCACACACTTCCGTTAGCATTCCATGATGGCCTCAACAATGACATTTTTAAGTCTCTTCCTTTTATGCTTCACACTAAACCAAATTCATGCTTCTCCTTGACAAAGCTAGAGAGATACAACTATGAATAGTTTGTTGTTTACTCCTAACTTAATTAGCACTAGCACACCAATCTTAACACTACAACACTAGCTTGTGCTTGGGAAAAAGGGAGGTTTATATAGCATGAATGGATGGGAAATAGATCCTCCTCTCATGGGAGAAGGTCGTATCTCTTTAGGTAGTTCCATCCTTATAGGGGAAAGGATCCCAAACTGACATATTCGACCTCATCTGGCCAAACCATTTACCAGTATTTCATTACGAAGCTTCTAGAGCTGGAAACTTTGGATCCTTATTTAAAAACTTTCCATAAGAGTACCAGCGCAACAGGAACAAAGCTCAGTCACTCCATTCGGCGCTAGGGATAATGTTAATTCCTGCATATCAATGCAAGGAGGAGAAGGTTCATTAGTGTCTATCTTGTAAATTGGGAAAAACAAGAGATTTTGAAGAAATGGTGCAAGAGGGAATTGTTTTGTTGATGAAGAGGGACAAAATGGGAGTTTCTTCATGAAGGGAAAGCATGTAGTGTTCACTGTACAGGTCCTCCAGGATCTAGGAATGGGGAGTACAGGGACAGTGAGAAAATGTTGTGTAACACTAGAGATTCTCCAAACTAAACAATTTCACCCCTAATGCAGCTAAGAAAGCTAAAATAATGCAAGATAAATGTTAGACCATATACCGAGAACAAACAACATGTTGAATGGTCGCATGGATTTCTTGCAATTGCCTGGGGAAGATTTGCTCCTCTTTCACTCCAGAACACTCTCACAATACTCAAATAGTGAAAATTAATGGTCCAAAACCTTCTTGTAGTCACTGTGGAGGTATGAATCACCTTAGTTAGTGATTGAAATAGACATTTTTCATTTCCTATGTTGTTTATCATACACCATTTCAATATACTTCCAATATTACTCATGCTTTGATGAAGAGGTTTCAGTGTTGAATTGTAGAAATGACCATGTTCGATTCACTATGAGCGCTTTCTTTTATGGGATCTTTTCTCGCTCTTGAATTGAAAAATCCCTGAGTTTTCGTCATCAGGCTCGTAAATCTCCTACGACAACAATATGAGCACTTTCTTTTTTGGAACTCTTTCTTGCTCTTAATTGAAAAATCCCTGAGTTTTTCCCTTCTTTGGGCTCATTAAATATACAAAGAAGGCATGAGCAGTTCATTTATCTCTTTTTCCTCACTCATTAAATTGAGAAATTTACCTCAAGTCTTCTTCATTTGACTCATTAAAATTTGACGAAGATCTATTTAGTTTGTCGTCTTGTGACTCATTAAAATTTCATGACGAATATCAAGTTAACTTCGTCCCATCATACTCTTAAGAAAATGAGGCAAGCATTTATTGAGAATAGGTTTATCACTTTATCCAGACTCATTAGACTAACTTATGGAAAAGGAACCATGTCAGAAATACTATTAAAATTTTGTCGCACC
>APFE031646653.1:10744-27288 GCA_000404065.3 Pinus taeda | reverse complement strand
ATAAAGTCTTATTATCTATGAATTTAGAATGGGAAACAATATATCACATATTGAAGAGCCTCATGACAATATTACCATGTTTCTTATCTTTATAAAGAAAAATAAGAAAAAAATAATTTCCAAAACAAAATCCAAGATGATGTGGAATGCAACACATTCACAAAGAATATGTTGTTTGTTATGTAGAAATTATGGTGTAGAATTGGAACTGCTCATGAAATTTTAGTCAAATCACGAGACAAAATCTTAATCTACTGCTTTGTAAAATTCAATTCACAATTTAAAACCACAAGCGGAAACATGTATAAGAAAAACACAGATACATACCGTATTTTTCGAGTGGAAAGCAACTGTTAAAAAACCCTTATATTTTCTTACATGAATTTGATGTAAATAAAGAAGTATTACAATTGCTTGCTCACTCTGAGCACAACTTGCAAGTGAATAACCTATCTCTCTACTCACTCAGAAGCCCTGACCCAAACTTAGTCAATTTTTTCATCAGCCCCTATTTCCTTGTGCAATTCCTTGAGAAATTAAGCCCCTATTATTTAGTAAAATCCTCAAATTGATTGTGCAATTCCCAAGGTCAACTCGAGACCTTGAATTCTTTGCATGCACTAGCTATTTTGGGTTGATTGATTAGTTAACTGGATGAACATTGAGTTTCACTGAAGTCCCAATGAACAACTAACCTTCCACTAGTTCCTCCAATAGTTAGAACTAGTTTAAGTGAAGACAACTTGAAATAACTAACCTTGATTGCGACAAATTAGCAATCACACATGCTTAACTGAACTCTAACTCCTCTAACTCAAATTTATTGATCTACCGGATTGACAAGAACCATGTCACGTATGTTAATTGCATGCAAGTTGTCTCCTAATGTGGAAATTCATTTTTTCTCAATTTAATCAAAGGAAAACTCAAAATGAGAATTTCTTGCTGCATTTTTCAACACTCTCTCTTCACAAGAAAGGGATTTTCAGCCGCCTCTATCCTACACCCATGGAACTGGAACTTCCCTCTTGATAAGGCCTTTTTCAAAATGTCAGTATCTTGTTCCTCTCTCAAAATTTATTGTAGCAAGATTATCCACCTCTGCACACAATCCTATAAATGGTGATACAAAATATCTATATGCTTGGATCGATCGTGAAATACATGATTCTTGGAGAGATTGACGGAACTCTGATTATGACATTAGATCATAGTTGGATCCATCATCTAGCGAAATAGTCCCACAAGTATCTTTCTCATATTACCTCACATGATGCTTGACTTGCACCCATGTATTTAGCTTCTACTAAGCTAAGCACCACAAACATTTGCTTCTTGTTGTACCATGAAATAGTTGTAGACCCAACATTGAAAATTCCACCTGATGTATTATTTCAATTTGATGGACTCCTTGCCCAATTTGCATCTATTAAGCCACACAGATTCACTCCCTTTATCTCTCTGTACCATAATCCAAACTAGGTAGTGCCTCCAAGGTACCATAAAGAATGCTTAGTTTCCTTCCAAAATACTTTGGTTTGCCTAACCATAGCTTGGCTCAACTGGTTGAATGCACATCACATACCTTGTCATGTGTTCACAAGGTAAATTAGTGAACCCACTAGTTATCGATAAATAGTAGCATCCACTTCCTCACCTGAAGTGGCATCATCCTTCCTCCAGTTGGTCACTAGTTCCCCATCACCTTGCCATACTTCCAACCCAAGGAAGTAGTGCATGATACCCATGTCCTTGATTTCAAATTCTCTTGCAAGGTCCTCCTCGCAAGATCTAATCAACTGCTCATCACTAGTTAAAATCAAATCATCAAGATATGAGACAATAATAGGAAGTTTAGCTTCTACGAAGATGAATAAAGAAGTATTACAATTGCTTGCTCGCTCTGAGCACAACTTGCAAGTGAATGACCTATCTTTCTGCTCATTCAGAAGCTTTGACCCAAACTTAGTCAATTTCTTCCTCTTCTTGAGCCCCTATTTCCTTACGTAATTCCCTGATAAATTAGGCCCCTATTATTTAGTAAAATCCTCAAATTGATTGTGAAATTCCCTAGGTTGATCATCTAATTGCATGCAACACTTGTACTCTACTTACTATTGTATGCTTGATGTTACATTTCCTTAGAATCTCCACCACAACTGGAGAACTCGAATTATCTGCATGCACTAGCTATTTTGGGTTGATTGATCAATTAACTAGATGAACACTGAGATTGACTGAAGTCCCATTAAACAAATAACTTTCCACTAGTTCCTCCAATTGTTAGAAGTTGTTTAAGTGAAGACAACTTGAAATAACTAACCTTAATTGCTACAAATTAACAATCACACATGCTTAATTGAACTTTAACTCCTCTAACTGAAATTTATTGATCTAACTAAGTGACAAGAACCATGTCACCTCTATTAACTGCATCCAAGTTGTCTTCTAATGTGGAAATTCATTTTTTCTCAATTTAATCAAAGGAAAAATCAAATTGAGAATTTCACACTGCATTTTTCAACACCCTCTCTCAGCAAGAAAGGGATTATCAACCACCTCTATTCTACACTTATGGAACTCAAACTTCCCTCTTGACAATGCCTTTCTCATAATTTCAGCATTTTGTTCCTCTGTCGGAATGTATTGTAGCAAAATTATCTGCCTCCGCACACAATCTTGTGAATGGTGATACTAAATTATATATGCTTGGATTGATCGTGAAATACATGATTCTTGTAGAGCTTGATGAAAATTTGATTATCACATTAGATCATAGTTGGATCCATGATCTAGCCAAATAATCCCACAAGTATGTTTCTCATATTGGTTCACATGATGCTTGAATTACAGCCATGTATTCAGTTTCTTACGAGTTGAGCGACACAAATATTTGCTTGTTGTTGTTCCATGAAATAGTTGTAGAACCAACACTAAAAATTCCACTTGATGTATTATTTGAGTTTGATGGACTCCCCACCCAATTTGAATCTGTGAAGCCACACAAATTCGTTCCCTTTATCTCTCTGTACCATAGTCCAAACAAGGTAGTGCCTCTAAGGTACCATAAAACATGCTTAGTTTCGTTCCAAAATAATTTTGTTGTCCTAACCATAGCTTGGCTCAACTGGTTGAACGCACATCACATATCTCATCATGTTTTCACAAGGTACGTGAGTGAACCCACTAGCTACCAATAAATAGTAGCATCCACTTCCTCACCTGAAGTGGCATCCTCCTTCCTTCAGTTGGTCACTAGAGGTGTCTCCATGGGTTTGTAACTCTCCATGTAGAACTTATGTAGTATCTCATTTACATACTTTCCCTGAGAGACAAAGAGTTCCCCATCGCCTTGCCATACTTCCAACCCAAGGAAGTAGTGCATGATACCCATGTCCTTCATTTCAAATTCTCTTACAAGGTCCTCCTTGCAAGATCTGATCATTTGCTCATTACTAGTTAAAATCAAATCATCAACGTATAAGACAATAATGAGCAATTTAGCTTCTACCAAGATGTAATATAGGTTTTCATCTACTAACTTTTTTTGAAGCCCAAACCAATGAGATAGTTATTGATCCCAGTGTACTAAGCACGAGGTACATGTTTGAGACTGTGCAATGCTCGATTGGGTCTGCACATATGAGACTCCCCATCAAATGTCTCAAAACCTTGTGGTTGCTCAATGTACACCTCCTCCTCAATAACCCCATTTAGAAATGTTTTTTTACATCCATCTAGTGGATCTTCCACCCCATCTTCATAGAGAATGCAAGAATTGATTTAATGGATGAGTACCTTGCTACATGAGCAAAGGTCTCCTCATAGTCAATTACCTCAACCCTAGAGTATCCCTTGGCCACAAATATGTCCTTAAAATTCTATATGCTTATGTCTATTACCTACTTAACCTTGAAGATCCATCTTGAACCCACAACAAATTTATTAGCTTGTCTTAGGACCACTTCCCAAACACTGTTCTTTACAATGGATTCATATTCCTCCACCATTGCATCAACCCATACAGGTTTCTCTATTGATTCCTCCAAAGATGATGGCTCAGTCTCAACAACATTAGTCATTAGAGCCATTTAGCCAGTGTATCAATCAAGTGACCTTCTCTTCCTATGCACATTTGAAGGATCTCCCACATTCTCCCTTTCATCATGCACAAGTCTATCAGTTTGCTTGGTCGTTTTTCTACCTTCTCTGGATGGTTCTTGTTAAGTGGATGTCTCCACTCTCAGCTCCTCAATTTGTGGCTACTCCACAAATTTGTGAGTCTCCTCCTTTGGATCTAAAATATCCTCTTCTACTAGGATCTGGAGCTCCTTCTGGAGAGAGCACCACATCGCTTTCTCCTCATCAAATTTTACATCCCTTCACAAAAATTTCATTATGAGGGATGACAAGTACACATAATAGTTTTGAGAAGTGTTTTTGTAACCCATAAAAACCCCCAATTCTATTGTTGGCTCAAGCTTCTTCCTTGATTCATTGGAGGCATGGTGGTAGAAATAGGCTCCAAAAATCCTGGAGAGCGACACAGCCAACATTCTCCCAGAAAAAACCTTCATCGGTGTAATCATGACGAGAATCAGACGAGGAATTTGGTTATGCAAATAGAAAGTTGTGTCACATGCCTCTACCCACAATATAGTGGTAGGCATTTATAATGCAACATAGCCCTCATGGCGCCCATAATGATATGGTTCCTTCTTTTAGCCACCCCATTTTGTTTTGTTTCGTGGAGTGTTGTCAACACTTGTCAAATTCCTTCTTTCACATAGAAATTTTTGAATTAACTCGACACAAAATCACCTCCATTTTCGCTCCTGAGAGCCTTCACCTTCTTGTTGATTTCTTTCTCAATCAGTGCCTTGAATTATATCAACTTGGAGAATGTCTCATCTTTCTTCTACATGATCAAGATCCAACACTTCTTTGAGAAGTCATCAATAAAAATTACAAAATATTTATGTTTGGCAGTGGAGGCTGTCGAGAAAGGTCCACATACATCAGAGTGGATCCCTTCCGAGACTGCATGTGCTTTGTTCTCTCGATCATGGAATGTCAATTTTGTCTACTTCCCCAAGGTACACCCTTTACATACATCTTGTTGGTCAAGTGCTCATTTAGGGAGGCCAGTGGTTATTTGTTGCATAATCTTGAAGGCGCCATGATGCAAGTGACCAAGTCTTGTGTTCCAAAGTTCACCAACATCATGACTCCGCACTTTCTCCACCTTAGTGCTTAATGCAACACATTCTTCCACATATAGCTTATATAGGTTCTTCACATGAACCCTGATTTGTTTCACCTATCCCATGGCTATGTGTATTAATAATCCTTTTCGTTCTCTAAATATCACATCATAACCACGGTCTTTCAAAACTGCAAAGGAGATGATATTTTTATTTAGGCCCAGAACGAACATGACATCCTTGAACCTAAGAGGGGTGACCAAATCCCTTTGAAAAATGAATATACAACTCTTAGTTGTGTTGTACCTTCTGTCATACCTCACTTCGATGTGCATTTTCAAGTCTTCCTCCTCCAGGACACTCAAAAATTGTCTACACCCTTTCATGTGAAATGATGCACTTGAGTCCAAGTACCACACACTCCCCATCATTTTTCTTACCATGCATGCGATAAGGGTAAAGTCAAGCTCAAAGTGTGAAGCAAAAGATTCACCTACTCCTCCTCCTAAGTTCTTCTTGCTCGCCTTTTTATGTGGACACATCGTGGCATAGTGTCCAAATTCATGACAATGGAAGCATTTAATTTTGGACAAATATTTCTTCTTTCCCCCTTGGCTAGATTCTGGTTTGGATTGTGATTTATTCCATTTTCCCTTTCCAACCAATGCAATTTTTTCTTCATCCTTGCCCTTGGATGAAATCCCATCGATAGTATTCCACCTTATTTCCTCATGTACCAAATCAGACCATAAGCGTTCCCAATTTCGTAGTTTCTCCCTCCCGTTACTTCTTGGGAAGGCCTAGTAGGGATAGGCTTACCAAGTTAGCTTCTACAACATTACCACCAACACCACCAAGTTGATCAAGAACTTGTGTGAACTTACTTAGATATTGTAGAATAGTGTCATTCTTCGACATCTTAATATTTCGAAGTTTCTCCTTGATTGTCATCTTCCTGTGGTCACTACTATTCTCAAAAAAATTATGTCAGTGCTTTCCACATTGCGAAAGGAGTTTCTTTCTTGTGGAGTTTTTTGAGACAATGTGATCCTATATTCCTTCCATACTCTCATTGCCTTGGCTACATATTTCTTCCACTGAGAAAGGTTTTGTGCATCATATGCTTATGGTTTTGCAACATATGTCTTGATGTATTCCAACAATCCATTGTCATCCAATACCGCCTCCATGTGATCCTTCCATGCAATGAAATTAGAGCTTTCTTCCAAGGAATACTCTATCCTCAACCCCTTGAAGGTCATCTTCCCAACTCTATAGAGATCCTGCTGCACTCAATTGCAAATTCAATTCTCCTGAGAAACAACTTTGAAATACTTTCTCTAATGTGAATACTACTCCGATACCATGTAGAAATTATGGTGTAGAATTGCAATTGCTCATGAAATTTTAATATAAATCACAAGACACAATCCTACTCTACTGCTCTATGGAATAATTCACAATTTAGAACCATAATAAGAAACGTGCAATAAGAAATAACACATATGCTCGCACTATTTTTGTAGGGGAAAGTAACTATTAAAAACCCCTTATGATTGCTTGCATTAATATGATGAATAGAGATGAATTACAATTACTTGCTCGCTCTTAGCATAACCTACAAGGGAATAGACTATCTCTCTGCTCATTGAGAAGCTATGACCCAGACTTAGTCAATAGTCAATTTTTGTCTATGCTTGAGCCCCTATTTCCTTACGCAATTCCTTAAGAAATTAGAACCCTACTATTTAGGAAATTCATCAAATTGATTTTGAAATTCCCAAGGATGATCATCTAATTTATTCAACATTTGTACTCTCAAATGCAACACTTGTACACTCAAAACTAGTCTACAACTGATGTTACACTGCCTTGGAATCTCCACCACGGTTGGGGAACTCGAATTCTCTGCATGCACTAGCTATTTTGGGTTATTTGATCAATCAATTGGATGATTATTGAGTTTGACTGAAGTCCCACTGCACAATTAACCCTCCACTAGTTCCTCCAATAGTTGGAACTAGTTTGACTAAAAACAACTTGAAATAACTCACCTTGATTTCTAGAAATTAGCAATCACACATGCTTAACTAAACTTTAACCGCTCTAATCAAAATTTACTGAGCGAACTGAGTGACAAGAGCCATGTCACCTCAGTTAACTGCATCCAAGTTGTCTGATAATGTGGAAATTCCATTTTTCTCAATTTAATCAAGGCAAAGTCAAATTGAGAATTTCTTGCTGCATTTTTCAACATGTTAATAATTATAACCAATATACAAAGTTGAAAAACACAAGAAATCAATTTATATTATGCAAGGCATAATTAAAATATGAAAAATAATAGTGATAACATATAATAAAGTTAGCATATGAACATGCACTAAAGTTAACATGCAAAAGTAGAGAATTAACAAAATGAAAAACTCTAAACTAAGTAATGATTATTTTTAACATAAACTAGTTGATTGAGAGATATTCCAGATGAGACCCCAAATGTTGTAATGTCATATCCTAACTAAGATTTTCCTCAAATGTGTGAGGAGTCTCTTGTCATCATAAGATCACTGTTAAAGTCATTTGAAGAAATTCTATGGTGCCTTAAGTTTGAATTTTTTTTGGCAATAAGTATTACATTTTTTATGAACCTTTTTTATTAATATTTATAGATGCGGTCCCCAAAAAATCACATAAAATAATAAATAGGCATGTGATTAGTTTCCAAACACCATAAGTATTTGAAAAGTTTTTTTTTTTGTTTTTTTTTGTTTTTTTTATAGATAACTTCACTAAAGTATTTACAAAGAAAATGCATGCACCCTCGCCCCCCTTACACCTGATTATATCCATCGGCCCCTTTTCCAAATGGGGTTTTGACTTTGTAAATGAAACCCCACTTCCTCTGTTGGACACAACTACATTATTGGTGTTGTGGACTAGTTTACGAAATGGGCTGAAGCCATTCCCACTTTCTGGGCCTATGGAGAGATTGTGGTGTTATTCTCGTTCAATCAGGTGATCTGTCATTTGGGTGTGCCCCACACAATTTTTACAGATCATGGTTCTCACTTTCATAACCACATGGTGTCTAACTTAACATAATTTCTCAATTTTAAGTAGGAACAATCCTCCTCCTATCATCCCCAGGCTAATGGACAAGTGGAAGCCATTAATGGCATCCTAAAAACCATGATCGGCTAATTAGTAGGTAACCACAAAACTCACTGGCACAATACATTATATCCTCCATTGTGGGTGTACCGAACTTCGGTCAAAACTGCTACAGGCTTTACACCATTCCACCTCACTTATAACCTGCAAGTGGTACTACATATCAAGTGCCAGATTACTTCATTGAAACTCATTGTTGAACTCTTGCCCGACACTACTATAGAAGAAGAATGCTTGCTATATCTCAATCAGATCGATGAGACCCACTGAGATGCCACACTAGAACTCGAAGCCCATAAGTGTCGGGTCAAATCCCAATATGACAAAAATGTCAAGCCTCATTCTTACCAAGAAGACAACCTTGTTTTACTCTATGATTAGAAACACGACCTCTTGGGGGTAGGAATGCTTCAACCATTATGGATCGATCCATATGTCGTCACCAAAGCCCTCTCAAAAGTTTCCTATGAAATTCAGGACAGTGAAGGAATGCCACTCGCGGAGCCTCGAAATGGGCTCTATCTGAAAACGTATTATGCCTAGTATTGCACTAGGCATGAGCTTTGTAATTTTATGTATTTATAAGTTTTGCTTCTTTTTGCAATGAATGGATTTTTGGAATTTGGGAGTATTTGTCTCATATATGTTTCTCGTTGTGCAAATGTTTTCATCACCCTTACTATACGTAGGATATGCGAATGGTGCCAACCATCACACATGACACATTGCATCAATTGCTTGGGTCATTTAGACACCTAATTTAAAACTACTTTGTTCTGGGGGAGTGGCACCGCCACCAACAGTATTGCTAAGTATATGTCTATAATATCACTTCTCACTAAAGTGTCATCTTGGGACATGTTCAATAATTAGGGGATTTTTTAGGTCTAAAATGGGCCTCCTCACGAAATTATAAAATAATAGTGAAAATAATAACATAAGATTAGATTACATCATCAAATTTTAGAGGGAAAAAAGAAAAAACTATTTTTTGCAACTGTATTTTCAACTTATCCCCTTGTGGGTTTACTCAAATTTCAAATGAAAACACGTTTTGGATGCATAATTTGATTCCTCATCCAAGGATTACCCATGTTGCATACTTTTGATAGACCCTGCTACACAAAAATGACAAATACATTAAAAACATGATTGCAAACATGTTTTTTCCTGTATTTCTCATTTTTCTTGTAGTAGTGTCCATCGAAAATATCCAACATGGGTAGTCCTAGAGATGAGAAATTAAATTTTGCATACAACAAGCACTCCCTCTCAAAATTTGAATAAAACCTTAAGGAGATAAGTTGAAATACAAGTTGAAAAAATAGTTTTATTATTTTATTATTTTTTTATCTTTTTACCCTTTTAATCTAAAGATGGTGAATCATCCCCCATGGTTGACATCATCATCTTGAATCCTATTGGTTCTTATAAAGTTTATTTTGGTTGTAGATTTTTCTTAGGAGGCCCATTTTAGACCTCAAAATTCCCCTAATGTTGGTGTTCAGGTTAGACTCTCAACTTGTCGTTATGCAATTGAAAAATCATTATCACATTCGAAATCCAATATTGTTACGTTATTATTTAAGGTACGACTCTTAGAACGTCAATTTGAGTTTATTACATATGAACACATTCCTCGAGAATTTAATGCATTGGGTGACTCATTAGTAAACTATGTATTAGATTGACACCTCTCTTGTTTATTATAGATACATGCATGAAAGTAAATATTTACATAGTTAAAAATTTACAAAAACATTAAAAAACATTTACATTATAAAAGTGTCAATCTCTCTCTCTCTCTCTCTCTCTCTCTCTCTCTCTCTCTGTATATATATATATATATCAAATCTACTGTTTCACATTAGAAAATTCCCAAAACTTGGATGTTTTAAGTGCAAAATGGCTCTATTAAGGCTTGTTGTAACACCTGTACTGCTAAGAGTCTACTACTCATGAAATCTAAAAAAAAAATCTAGCTAACCTCCTAAGAGGAACTAGAAATCACTCAAGCAAATGGACGGTGTGTCGCTGCATATAGGAAGGGATCTCCCTCATGGGAAGAGGAGGAACACCCATGCTCAGGCCTCTGAATTTCCTCAAAACTTCGCATATACTCTTCACATCATCTCCATCTTAGGAAGCCGCCACACCCGCGTTAGATCCAGGTAGTTGGTCCCCCCACCTCGCGTAGCGAGGCATGCCTGCAAGTCGCACTAGTGCCACATATGCGTCAAGCAAGCGCTTCATATTAGCACTTGTTGATCTATAAAATCAAAAACATTACATAAACATTAAAAAGTTAAAAAATACTTTAAGTACTCTAAAAAACATTCTTATCTTGAGGCCCCTAATGACTGTCAGGTTGCAGCATCAAATCTCGATCTCCTTTAAAGTCCATGGCTTTATAAGCATAATTTCCATACAAGGGCAGGAATTGAGTGAATAGTGAGCCATACATGAAACACACCATGACACCACTTGAAGGCCATAATGATCATGTTTCTTTTGCCGATATAATCTTTGGAAATTATTTCTTAGGAACCAAAATTGGGTGTTATCAATCACATTCATCATCTATTCCACTAGATAAACAACTAGAGCTCCTTCCTTTCTCTGTAGCTGGTGCAAATGAATCTTATAATATAGACATACATAGTAATTCTAATTGTAGTATAGGAAGAATCCTAGTAGCCAATAATATTTGGACTTTATGTTTTGATGGTTCAAAGATGTAGGATGGCTTTGAGGTAGGTTGTGTACTTATAGACCAATGTAATAAGAAACATATCCTTTCATGTCATCTGTACTTTGAGTGTACGAATAATACTATCAAATGTGAAGCACTCGTACTTGGACTAAAGAAATCCATTGATATGAAGGTAGAGATTCTTAAGGTAATTGTTGACTCAGAGGTGGTCACTACTCAGGTACGGGATACTATTCACTGTGTTTCATAGAATATTAAAAAATATCTGCAAGTGGTATGGAGTTTGATTAATCATTTAAAGCATCTAATATTATTTATGTTCCTATACTTAGAAATGTTGTAGCATATGCATTAGCAAATGCATCCACTAGGATCTCACCACTGAGAAATGGTTTTTCTACTAAAATTATATACAAACCATATGTGCCTAACAACATCACTAATTTAGATGTTTTCAATTATGACCAATAGATACTGCACATTATGGCTAATCCTCACATATTCAAAGATGTTTGCATAGAATAGGATGAGCATGATCAGGCTCTACATGAGGTATCTAGTGCCAAGGAAATAATATTCCTAAAGGTGTGGTGTCCCTAGAGAATTTATATGACCTACATAATTCATTTAAAGGACCAAACAAGACAAAGACTCGGAGTTCAAAGTTATCATTTGAACAAATCAAGCTAGGAAATCAAGAAGATCTGAAATATGTAAACCTTGGTATGTGTTGTTCTCCATAAGAATGATGGGTGTTTATCTACCTATTCAAACAATATTGTGATGTGTTTGCATGGATATACAACGATTTAAGGACAAATGATACTCATATTATCGAACACATCATTCCTATAAAAGAAGGGGTAAAACCTTTATAGAAGAAACTAAGAAAAGTTCATCCAATGCTGGAACCCCTCATCCAAAAGGAATTGAGAAATTTTTTGGATGATTAGATCATTTTTAAAGTCAGACACTCCATTTGGATTTCAAATTTGGTCCCAGTTAGAATGAATTCTGGTGAAATAAGGCTATGTGTATCTTTTTGCAATCTCAATCGGGCCTCTAATAAAGACAACTATCTAGTGCCATCCATCGAACATATCCTCCAGAGAGTATCTAGGTCTAAGATTTTTTCGCTACTAGATGGTTTATCTCGTTATAATCAAGTGCTAGTAGTGAAACCTAATCTATTGAAAACTACCTTCATGTTCAAATGGGGAACATTTACTTTCAACAGGATTCCATTCAAACTTAGGAGTGTTGGTGCCAATTTCCAAAGAGAAATGGACATTTATTTCCATGGCCTTATTGGTCATACCGTAGTTGTTTATTTAGATGATGTTACTATGTTTTCAAAGAGAATATAAAATCATGTACATCATCTAAAATAGATATTTCAGAGGTGTTGAAAGTATGGGATTTCTCTTAATCCCAAGAAAAATATTTTCGGTGTGTCTAAAGGGACTCTGTTATGGCACATCATTGCAAAGAGTGGAATTAAAATTTACCTTGAGAGAGTCATATTCATTAGATAGATCCCATTTCCAGTGTATAAGAAGGCTATGTAGTCTTTCTTAGGAAAGATAAATTTCCTAAGAAATATAATCTATGATTACACTTAGATAGTTAAGACTATATAGGAGAGGATTAAGAAATATGTAACATATAAATGGGATAAATGGGAAAAGGATGCTTTCTCTCAAATAAATCAGCAAACTGTTGATGCACTTGCATTATTCAGTCCATACTATGGCAAATACTTCTCACTTTATACCTTCTCTTTGAACTTGTTGATTGCGTCCGTATTGACTCAAAAGGATGTTGAGTTAAATGAGTAGCCTATTTCTTTTATGAGTTCCAGCCTAAAAGGGCAAGAATTAAGTTACCCTACCATCAACAAACAAGCATATGTTGTATACAAAGAACTTAAGTATTTCAGGCCTTATATTTTAAAAGCTCACACTATCGTATTTGTACCTCGTCTAGCAGTAAGAACATTGTTCGTGCAGCAGGAGCTGTGTGAGAAGAGGGAAAATTGGATGACCTCCTTACGAGAATATGATTTGGAGTTCAAACGAGTTCATACCATAAATGGTTATGGCCTTTGTAAGCTAGCAACTAAAGCAAGAGATTCTCCTAAGCAACATATTTTATGGTGGGAGTAGGAAATAGAAATTAACATGTCCCCCAATCCACGTCTATAGCACCATGGTATGATAACATACAACAATTTATAGAGCATGGAACCTTTCCTATGCACCTATCAAATAAATAGAATAGGGCAATCCACTTAAAATCTCTATCTTACTAATTAGTTCATGGAGGGATTTTCATAAAGAACCACAACATTGTTTTGTTAAGATTCCTTGAGCCACAGGACACAAAGAAGGTACTCAAAGACTTTTACGATGGATAAGCATGTGGTCACTATGCGAGAGACATTATACAGCATAAAGTTATGAGGGTTGGTTATTATTGGCCCATATTATTCAAAGATGCTCACACTTATATTCACAAGTGCCTAGCTCGTCAAAGGTGCATCAACTGAGATCAGAGGTCAGTCACCCCACTACTACTAGTAGCAGTTGAGGAACCTTTCCAACATTGTGGCTTAGATGTTATTGGATAATTTTATCCTCATTCATCAAAGAAACACTCATATATTCCAACAATAACAGACTATTTCACTAGGTCGTCAGAAGCAGTTCCCTTGAGAGAAGTAAATGACTAGGAAGTCATCCAGTTTTTGCAACATAATATTATAACCAGGTTTGGCATTCCAACATCACTTGTCTTTGATAATGTGATTTAATTTTCATCATTTAAAATTTATGAATTAGCATTAGGAAATGGGATTGTATTAAAACATGAATCTAATTATTACCTACGGGAAAATGGTTCGGTTGAATCGACAAATAAAAGTATTATCTACATAATCAAGAAACCCATCTTCTATGAGAAAAGGAACTAGTATAATGCATTTACCAATGCATTATGGGTTGACTGTGTAACTCCTAAGCCTTCCCTAAATACCTCGCTATCTATGGTTTATGGTAATGAAGTTATCTTTCTCCCGAACATGTATCTTCCAGCCTTGCAACTCTCTTAAGAGTCACAAGGTAGACCTTGCCTTTTCGTTCAGAGCAAGATAGACACTTTACTCAAACTCGAGGAAGAAAGGATCAATTTGAAAGAGATGTTTTTTGGTCAGCAAAACCATGTGAAACACTGGTTTGATAAAAAATCAACAGGATAAAATATTTTTGGTGTGGGTGACCTAGTACTGAAGTGGGATAAACCACATGAAGAAAAGGGAAAACACACGAAGTTCCAGCCTTACTGGATCATACCTTTCACCATCGAATAAAGGCTCGGTTATAATACACTCAAGATGAAATCCTTACACGAGAGGATTGAACCCTATTAATTTTAGGTATGTTCTATGATTAGAGCAATTTATTTCAATTTTCAAAGTTACCTCCATAATGTTTCGAGATTAGCAATCACATCAGCATCAAAGTAAACTACAGATGGAACATAAACATAAATCAGAGAGGACAAGCCAAGACAAGAGAACACAAGATGTCGCACTAGCCAGGGACAAACCCTAATTTGGGGAAACCCTTGATCAATTCTTCTTATATGTTCTTCAATAGTTCAACAAAGAGAGAGAGAGAGATAGTACATTTACAACAAAAGTCATCACTTTGACTTATCTGGATAAGAGCATAGATCATCTCTAAGAAGATGATACATGAGATCAGTTGAAGACATTTTGCTTCAAGTAATTCTCCAAGGTGATTCTGTCACCTATTATTGTGCTGCATTTTGTAATCATGCTACACCTCACCACGTTGCACCATGTTGCAACCATCATCACTATGTTGCATCTCATCACGCTTCATTAATCATGACTGTACCCATCATTGTACTACATTGTGTTCCATTGTTGCACCATGTTGCCATCCTGACCTATGTGTTGGTTGCACCTTGCTTGCTTGTTGTCCCCAGCATGTTGCTCTCCTTTGAGGACAGATGCTCTGGCTATTTTGGAAGTTCTCTCTAGTTCTGGCAGTTCCAGCTGTTGCCGGTAGTTCTGGCAGTTCGAGTTGTTCACAGTAGTTCTGGTAGTCCCAACAGTTCTAGCTTTTCCGGTAGTTTTCGCTTTTCCAGCAGTTCCCGTAGTTTCGACATTTCCATCTTTTCCTGCTTTTCTGGTAGTTCCGACTGTTCCGGCATTTCCATCTTTTCTGGCAGTTCCGGATTTTCCAGTAGTTTTGGCTTTTTTGGCAGTTTTGGTAGCTCTGGCTTTTTCAGCGTTTCCAGCTTTTTCGGTGGTTCTCGCTTTTCTCGCAGTTCTGGCTTTTCTAGCAGTTCTGAATTTTTCAGCTTTTCTGGCAGTTCCAGCATTTCTGGAAATTTCGGCTTTTTTGGAAGTTCTAGATTTTTTGGAAGTTCCAGTAGTTGTGCCTTTCCCGTAGTTCCGACTTTTGTAGCAGTTCCAGCATTTCTGGCATTTCCGGCTCTTCTAGCAGTTTCATCTTTTTTAGCTTTTCCAGCTTTCTACCGTCTAGATTAGGGAAACATTATTTCTTAGGATCTCTCCTCCTACTAAAACCCAAAGACAAGTAGAGAGAGGAAGAGATCCTGAGTGTGTTGAAATGAATTGAAGGCCACCTCTATTTATAGTAAAACGTTGAGCACATGTGTGGTTTATTTGGTTGCTGGTCAACATTGACGAATTGTCTTATAACGCAAATAAATTCATAACTCCATGAATACTTATCGGAATTGGATGATATTTAGATCAATCCTACACCTCTTGATGAGTGGGATCTAAGAAAAACATCAACTACTATAAATAATATTACCCACATGGAGTTTGGCCCTAGTTTCCAATTTTAACACTCCCTCTCAACTAGGGAGAACTCCATCCGTTGATCCATATGTCTAACTGTACTATCTCTGCCATGAGTGCCCTGTACTACTCTGCTTTTCTCTAACCTAATGAGCTCTACTCTGACCTAATGAGCTCTACTCTGCTCTACTCTGCTTTGATCTGCTGAGCTCTACTCTGCTGAACCATGAAGAAGAATTGATCGAGAATGTCTCATACCATTCTCTACTGACCCAAAGTTAGTTTCATCTAAAGAGAGTGTGTCACGTCACTCTTATTGACCCAAAGTCAGTTCTATTGATCCCAAATCAATATCACAAGAGAGTGTCTCAAACCACTCATACTGATCCTAGATCAGTTTCATTGATCCCAAATCAATGTCAGAAGAGAGTCCCTCAAACCACTCATACTGATCCCAAATCAGTTTCATTGATCCCAAATCAATGTTACAAGAGAGTGTTTCAAACCACTCGTACTGATCCCATATTAGTTTCATTAATCCCAGATCAATGTCACAGGAGAGTGTCTCAAACCACTCATACTGATCCCAGATCAATGG
>APFE031646648.1:69457-87286 GCA_000404065.3 Pinus taeda | reverse complement strand
CCCTTTGCCCTTGATGTCAAAGGGGGAGAGTGATTTGGTGTTGTTGCCATCAAGTCCAAAGCGGGAGATTGTTGGCATTATGATGCATGTGTTGTACTTGATGGCAACCCTCTCATAGAAGATTACCTCACTTACATATACATAGATGAATCTACAGAAGAGATATCAAATGTGACTGAATTCATGGGAGGTAGAACAACTCAAAGGAATCAGACGATAGTTCTAAAGTGTGACAAGCTAGCTTTGCCATCAAGTCCAAAGGGGGAGATTGTTAGCATTATGAGATAAGTATTGTCCTTGATGGCAAACCACACAAGATGACAAATTATAGTGCAACAGATCAGTAGCAAAAAATTGATGATCAGACTACAAATAATGAAGAAAGCTGAGTATACACGCAGGTTCACTATATACCAAGTCGCGTACAGAGGGAGGTTATACGCAGGTTCACTATGTACCAAGTCACGTATATATGTAGGTTGGCTATATACCAAGTAGCGTATACACGCAGGTTATACTCGCAAGTTCTCTATATACAAAAATGCGTATACACGCGGGATTGTTGATCAGAAGTCGCGTATGTGTATGCACGCACTTCCATGCACAGAAAAGCGCGTACATGTGGGAAAACTTACTTTTGGTCCATGGTAGTTAGTCCTTGGTATTTGAACCTATGATTTTGGACCGTAGTATCTCATCAGATGTGTTGATCCCTAGTATTGGGTTCATGGTATTGGTTTGTTATGGTTTTGGACCGTGGTATTGTAAAAGGCCTAAGGCTATAAAAGGAGAAGAAGATCATTAGGCAAAGGCATTGAAAAAATCTTGAATATCTGATGAAGGATGAGATCCAGTATGCAGGTTATGGGTTGCTTGATCTAAGCTAAGGAGGGATCTCACAAGTTGATGGAGAACAAGATCTAAGAATAAATCAGGTCAAATGGTTTGAAATGAACTATCTCTTTATAGTTGATTATGCTTATTATAGATCTGTATACTAATGCATGTAATGTTATGAACTGGGCATAACTGAAGTCTGAAATCAGTACAAGTCATGATTAAATATTTATAGATCTGTATGTGGGTTGGCTTTGTTAAAAGCACGTATGTACGCGGGTTTGGTTTGTCCAAGTAGCGTATACACTTTAATGCATGATTTTGATGATACAGTTGGTTCTGAATAGTGTTGCAGAGTTTAGGGTTCTGCTATGTGCTCTGGTGACTGCTTTTTGTTGACAGGGTTCAATGATTCAGTATTGGGTGATTCAAAGATTGATAATGCTAGTGTTGATTGATTGTGTGGTTCAATGATATTGATGGGTCTAGTATGAAAATTGGATGAAACATGGCCTTCAGATTTAGAGTTGTGCTTCTGTGTATCCAGTCTGAAAATTGATGAAACATGGTACCTGGAGGAGAGAAGATTGTAGGTCAGCACCTACGTACTAGTATCTTAGCTAGTACAAGAACTATGGGGGTTATAGCTCCCTTCCAGAAGAAGTTGGAGAACGAGAGAGGGTTGTAGCTCTTTGCAGGTTGCAGCCTGCGTACTGGTAAAGGACTGCACCAGTACATTGTAAAAGAAGTTTCTTATTAAAGGAAGATAAAAACAAATTGCAGCAGGTGGTTTTCACCCACATTGGGTTTCCACCTTATATCATGTTGTTCATGTGTGCTCCTTGTGTGTGATGATCTGTTATGTTTTACTGCTTATGTTTACTGTTCATATGGTCAATTAAGTTCTGATGGATTATCTAAAGACCAACATGTAATGGATTATCTGAATCATAAATAATCTAGATATACGCTAGTTTCATTAGACACAGTCACGTATACACGCGGGTTCACTTAACTGAAGTAGCGTATATGTATCAAAGTATGGAAATGAAAAAGTTTTACTGATTTGATATTACTGATTCACCCCCCCTCCCCCTCTCAGTATTATTTCCAACATGCATGTAGGTGGATTTAGAAACATTTTTCAAGAATATTGGCTGAATGAATGAGGTCAATAAAAATATAGAATCCTATAATAGAAAAGTCAAGGGAAAATGGTAAATATTTAAAAGTAAAAATAGTAATGAATCTAGCATACATCTATCCAAACAACGAAAGAAATGAATAAAATATTAAGTCAACGGATGAGTACTATTACAAAAAATAATAATCCTATACGATGTCAAACGTCGATGGCAAAAAATAAATTAATAACAGTGAATATTAGGGTATACATGTTTCAAGGTGAGTTCTCGTGTAGGGAAAGTGGTTTCATCATCATGGACTTTGGCTAGAGTTCCATGCTTTCAAGTCGAACCATAAAAGGATAAACTCATGTTCTCACACTAATAGTGATGATGTTTGATAAACACATATGGAACTATATAATCATAGGCAAAAATATAAATTGTGTTCGCAAAACCCAAAGCTTAATCCTATGCTAACAATTTATTAACCAAACATCAAAGCTATAGGAATTGTATGTTTAGTCCCATTCATATATAGATATAAATATTGATTTCATACATTTTTAACATATACTAATAGAAAGTGGATCATTAGAAATACAATTTTTTTTGGTATACATGAATCTCTTAATCCATAAAACACAGTGCATGTGTATCATGAATATAAATATTGAATGAAATAATTACATTGTGCATTAAATTTATAAGGTCGGCCCATTGAGTATTAAGAACACATCATTAGTATATGAATATATGTTTAAACTATATAATTATACTAATGAAGGATTTGTGAATAATTAAGCCTATGAATCCATAAGTACCCTTAGAATAAGTGGTAAATTATGGAAACAATAGAATAACAATATTGGTATATTTGTCATATGTATTTCCAATATTTCAAGTAATGAATACATTGGTAATAAATGAAATAGGAAGAGAACTCAGACTAGGTAATATCCCCATTGAAAATAACAAGAGTGATAAAATTGTAGCATAAGCGCAAATAATTATCGAATGAATATTTAAGTTAATTAAAAACAAATTAGGGTATTTAAGGAGGTCAATTGCATAGGTTAAGCAATCTACTTAATACTTTGGCTTCTAAATTTCATCTTTAGGGGGTTGGGGTCATTATAACACATAATATAATATTAACCATGCATTGGATACAAGTATATATTAATTTTAGATGACAAATGCAAACTTTGAGTCCCTATTTTGATATTAGAAATAATCCAACGAGCAAGAAAATGTGCCAAGCATGCAATTTGAAGGAAAGATGAGCTAAGAGTTGGGGGGTGGGGGGATGGATTAGGGATGATCAAGCATTCATATCCATTCATTTATGCCAATGAAAAAATGGTTTATTCATCAAATGGGTGACTATAGAGTCTCATGTAGCTCTACAAAGCAGGGGATTATACAGTTACAACACAAAAAAGATAAACAACAATTAAATACGAACAACCAAAGTGAACCTAATTCATGGAAAGAAATGCTAAATAAACAAAATGATAATTTCTAAGACTACCATCTAATGCTAAAAGTACTAAGAAATAAAATACTATAAACAAGCTGACTAATTATATTATAAACAAGCTAACTAAGTGATCTGTTTTAGGTTCAAATGATGGAGATTGATTGTATTGTGTGATCATGATAACACTTTTGTATAATCCCCTTTCACTAGGAGAAGCATGGATAAAACCAACGTGTGTTTTTTGAGGAAAATCACAACAAGCATGATTTGTAGTTGTTGATAGTGTGTTTTCCATGACTAGTTGGTTATGCAGTAAAGTTTATCGCTACTATGTAATAACAATGTGCATGTAATGGATTTGTAATGCACCGTATAGTGGTTTGAGTATGTTTATTTTGTGAGTATATATTTTATATTATTGAGTGTTTCTTGCATGACAAATGTGGTTATGTATGGAGATATTTATATCTTAATCATGTCGACTGAGAGAGAATGTGAGTATTATTCTATTTTTGAGTCTCTTGCTCTTGAACATGAGGGTATTATTAGTTAATTTATCTGTGAATTTATACTTGTATGTTGTTTATAGAGTTTGATGTAATTGGCATATACCATCATGATACTGACATTGTGTTGCTTTGAGTCAAATTTTTAGCATATTATTGGTAAGGTTTCCTCATATGGTTGAGTCATTATTTTATAGATCCTCAATGTCATGAGGTCATAAGGATTTGTATGTCACTATAAAATATGGGATAAAGTATTTTATTATTGAGATCCATTGTTTTTATGTGGTGTCAAAAGTGGGAGAGAGATTTAGATTCTTGTTGCATCGATAGAGATTGATCTAATTGGCATATACCATCATGGTATTGGAATTGTGTTACTTTGACTCAAAATTTTAGCATATTATTGGTAATGTTGCCTTGAAAGGTTGTGTCATTATTGTAGAGATCCTTAATGTCATGAGATCATATGGATTTTTAAGTTGCTATACAATATGGGATAGAGTATTTTGTTATTGAGATCCATTGTTTTTAAGTGGTGTCAAGCATGGGATAGAGATCCTAGATTCTTATTACATCTATGTATGTGTTGTTGGTGTTTCCCTATATTTCATGATATAGCCCTATATTTCATCTATGTAATTTGGTGTTTGGTTTGTTAATCTAGGTTATGCTCTCTTAGATGTGGAAAGCCATTTTACAAGAGGTATGGATATGTTTTCTACCCCAATGCATATTCAAGGGGATTATTTTCTACAGAAGAGAAGTGCACGACTGACATAGTAATTGTGTTGGTGTGGAGTTACTAATCAAATCTGGATAGAGTTGTATCAAAGCCAAATGTCTAGAGTTCATAAAACACCTAGATTGCATTGGGTGGGAGAATGTCGGTAATTGGATAATCCAACACTCCTTGTGTGTTTCATGACATGTGTTTAACGACCTCTCAAGGATTTCTTAACTCTAGAAATGTGATTTTTTACGAACATCTGCGAGATTTTTTGTAATGAAAATTTTAATTCGAAGATCATACAACAGAGAAAATCCATCGATCACTGATGATTTTTCTATTAAATTTGGAGGCAAAATTTACTGATTACTTATCAATCATACCTCATTTTCTTTTTCGTGTTTTCTTCTAGGAATGATTGATGATTCTAGAGAGAAAATCATAATATTATCTGCAACACTATGAACTTCATTCATAACCACTATTAGACCTTGTGTTGTGTCCCCATGTTGTTCTGAAGAATTTTCTAACTCCATTTTTTCACCATATTTAGGACCATTCATGTATGCACTCCTATTAAATAAATTCCTAGTGGACTTCCCCTGAGATTGGCATATTCCCTCCCTTTTAAAATCTTCCAATACCATCCTAGGAGTTTTTTTTACATTGCTTTACCTTATGTGTTGGCCTAAATTCAAGCAAAGTTGTTTGTGATCAATGTACCAAAATTGTAGAAGGTATAGAGGGTCTTTCAATTTTCTTTGTTAGCTCCATCTCACAATTTTTTCTTGATAGTCTAAAAAACTCACATGCTCAAACAAATAGTATCAATTTTATTTTATTTATTTGGATCATGGGTTTTGCACTGATATTGATTCACTATTATAGAAAGAAAGAAAAATATTGTAACGATTAATACAATAGATCAAATTCTTTTGTAAATAGTCTTTTATTAGAAAAATAGAACTCAATATGGTGTGCCATGCCACATCTCAAATAACTAGGAACATATTCTCGACAACCTCTACGCAATTTGCAATCTAATTGCAATGACAAGTGATATAATTGGGTATCTCAATGCATCTCATGAAAATTGAGCCATGTAATGGCTAACCTCTAAAATATAAAGCTTAGTTCCTTAAGTTGTGTTGAGGATAAAATCACATGGATATTTATGGTGAATATTCCCATCCTTCAGGTATCAATGAGCCTTAGCAAGTAATTGTATCTGCACTTGAGGGTCAATGTCTTGTGTAGTTTGTAGTGTGAAATTAAAATTTTATGCATTTATATGTCAGTTCCATTCCCTAGAGAGCTAGAAAACTGTGTTTTTATGAGCAAGCCTCATATGATATTTGTCGACATAACTTGATTGTACTTCCTCTAATATTTTTCTTATAGTAACTTATTTTTAAGAAATTGAAACATAGATTTTATCTTTGGTCTTAAATTATCATCTCTATAGGGTAAATAACTTGTCACAAGAGTTTTAATATCACATATTAAAAAAAAACTTTACTTTTATGATGCCATCTCAATTGGAGGCACATAATACATTTATACCAATCTACAGTATGAAAATCACACCACTACTTTATAATGTTGACATCATGCCAATTGGTTTCGCCAGATGCATTAACTACCATCACAATTCATTCTTAATTGCATGTATATGACCAAATCAAAAAAAATAATTTGAGGCCAATTCAACTAATTTTTAATGCATTCCGCTAGTTAACAATTACATAATCAAAGTGTTCACATTCTTAACACTTTATTAATGAATAATGGCATCGTGTACTTTGTACAATATCACTCTTTTATTTTAAAACCTATGCTTACAATTGGATTTTGGACATCCAACACACGATTTTATTTACATAGGTTTAGTGTGTCTCACACCTCAGCATTCCATTTTTATATTCATAACCAACATGGAACAATTAGAGGAATATTTAAGCTCAACGATATAGAAAATCAGTGCTAAAATTTGGATAACCCACACTAGTTTATACAAGGAAGAATGGTGAGATGAATACGTGGAGAAGACAAGATTTGTGTGAGTAAAGCATCAATTGAAATATAAATGCATTCACATGTCTGAAGATTCTAATATGTATTACTTGTGACCACATCATGTAATCTACTTGAATCAGCAATACTAGGACAAAATCATGTGATTTTAATGTGCATTACAAGGCTTAGATGATATGCCATTTTCCTTTCCTACAAGTAGAAGTGCGCAAATCTAGTCGAGAAAGCAACAAATAAAGAACCTATGTACCTTTTATAACACATTCTATCTGAATAATAATAGATGTAATTGTAGAGAACCTTGAGTCAATTGTTGTTTCTTCACTTTAGTGTGCCCTTTCCCTTCTTTTTCTTTCTTTCCACCTCTCATTTTCTTGATCTCTTTTTTATTTTTATATATTCAATAAAAAAATGATATGTTTATCTTCTTCATTTACAAAATTTAAAATGTTAGCCTAACTTTTTCCTTATAAAAGATGTTCAATTTATCCAAGGACTACCATAGGTCTCCAAGTGCATTGACATTACATATTATTGAGTTCCTTTAGATCATTTTAATTCATTGAATCAATTCTGAATAATACCATGTCATTGAGGCTTTAGGCATTAAGCTTAAATATGTTACTAATTGTACCATGTTGGTTTTGAATATCAAAATGGAACATTGAGGTGTGAGACACACTAAGCTGGTGTGAATGAAATCATGTATTGGCTTCCTAGAATATAGTTGTGCAAATAAATTTGAAAACAAAAGAGAGATAATGTAAAATCAGATGGTGCAATTGTTCATTAATAAGGTATTGTGTGTGTGAATGCTTATGTAGTGCAATTTTCAGCTAGCGGAATGCATTGAACATCAACTGAATTGGTTTCATATTAGTATTTTGGCCTAGTCATCTCTATGCAATGATGAATGCATTGTGCTGGTAGTTATTGCATTGGTCCAAATCAGTTGGTGCGATGGAAACATTTTAATTTAGTGGCATGATTGTTAAATTTCGATGGACCTAAATGTATTCTATGCATGTAATAGTGATGAGGTGACAAAAGTAAAGAGTATTTTTTTAATTATATGTGGCATTAAAACTCTTGTGAGAATTTATTTACCCTAAAAGGATGTTCGTTTAAGACCAAGGATAAAATAACTTTTTGGGACTCATAGAAATATTACTACTATAGGTGAAATATCATAGGAAATGTAGTCAAATGATGTCGACAAATCCCATATCAGGCTTGTTTCTACAAATGAATTTTTTCAACTTTCTATGCAATGGGACTTTCATATAAATCCACAGCTCTTTAATTTGACACTGCGAACTTCACAAGAAATTAAATCTCATGTGAAGAAACAATCTCTTCCTAAGGTTCATATATCTAAAGGATAGGAATATTCACCATAAATATGCATATTATTTTGTAATCACCACAAATCAAGGAACTAGCCATGAAATTTTAGAGGCCAGAAGTTACTTGCCCGAATTGTGTTGAGACATTTTGAGATACCCAGTTAGATTGGTCCTCTTTAAAATTACATTGATGATTCTAAAATGAAAATCATAATATTATCTGCAACACTATGAACTTCATTCATAACCACTATTAGACCTTGTGTTGTGTCCCCATGTTGTTCTGAAGAATTTTCTAACTAAAATGTTTCACCATATTTAGGACCATTCATGTATGGACTCCCATTAAATAAATTTTCAACGGACTTCCCGTGAGATGAGCATATTCCCTCCCTTTTAAAGTCTTCCAGTACCATCCTAGAAGTTTTTTTTACATTGCTTTACCTTATGTGTTGGCCTAACTTCAAGAAAAGTTATTTGTGATGAATGTACCAAAATTGTAGAAGGTATAGAGGGTCTTTGACTTTTCTTTTTTAGCTGCATCTCATAATTTTTTCTTGATAGTCTAAAACACTTGCATGCTCAAACAAATTGTATCGATTTTGTTTTATTTTTTGGATCATGTTTTGCACCGATCTTGATTTGCTATTATAGAAAGAAAGAAAAATATTGTAACCACTAATACAATAGATCAAATGACTTTCTAAATAGTCTTTTAATAGAAAAATATAACTCAAGATGGTGTGCCATGGCACATCTCAAATAACTAGGAACATATTCTCGAGAACCTCTACAAGATTTGCAATCTAATTGCAATAATTACTGATATAACTGGGTATCTCATTGTGTCTGAAGAAAATTGAGCAAGGTAATGGCTAACCTCTAAAATATCATACTTAGTTCCTTCAGCTGTGCTGAGCATAAAATCAAATGTATATTTATGGTGAATATTCCCATTATTTGGGGATGAATGAAGCTTAGCAAGAAATTGTATCTTCACTTGAGGGTCAATGCCATGTGTAGTTTGTAAGGTCAAATTAAAATTTTAAGGATTTACATGATAGTTCCATTGCCTAGAAAGCTAGAAAACTATGTTTGTATGAGCAAGCCTCACATGATATTTGTCGACATAACTTGACTGCACTTCCTTTGATATTTTTCTTATACTAACTTATTTTTAAGAAACTGAAACATAGGTTTTATCTTTGGTCTTAAATGATCATCTTTATAGGGTAAATAACTTCTCACAAGAGTTTTAATATCACATATTAAAAAAATAAAATTACTTCTATCATGCCATCTCAGTTGTAGCCACACAATACATTTAGATCGATCCAGAGTATAACAATTACACCACTACATTATAATGTTGACATCACACCAATTTCTTTCCCAAAATGCATTAACTACCATCATAATTCATTCTTCATTGCATGTAGATGTCCAAACAAAAAAATAATTTGAGGCCAATTCAATTGATTTTTAATGCATTCAACTAGTTAACAATTACATAATCAAAGCGTTCACATTCTTAACACTTTATTAATGAATAATGACATCATTTACTTTTTACACTATCGCTCTTTTGTTTTCAAACTTATGCATAAAATTGGATTTTTGGCATCCAACACACTATTTTATTTACACAGGTGTCGTGTGTCTCACACCTCAACATTTCATTTTTTATATTCATAACCAACATGGAACAATTAGAGAAATATTTAAGCTCAATGGCATAGAAAATCAGTGCTAAAATTTGGAGAATCCACACTAGTTTAAACAAGGAATCATGGTGAGATGAATACATGGAGAAGACAAGATTTGTGCCACTAAAGCATCAACTCAAGTATAGATGCATTCACACTTCTGAAGATTCTAATATGTATTAATTGTGACCACATCATGTAATCTATTTGAATCAACAATACTAGGACCAAATAATGTGATTTTAATGTGCATTACAAGACTTAGAAGATATGCAATTTGCCTTTCCTACAAGTAGACGTGTGCAACTCTAATCGAGAAAACCACAAATAAGGAACATATGTAAATTTCACAACACATTCTATTTGAATAATAATAGATGTAATTGTAGAGCACCTTGAGTCAATTGTTGTTTCTTCACTTTAGTGTGCCCTTTCCCTTCTTTTTCTATCTTTCCACCTTTCATTTTTTTTATCTCCCTTTTATTAATATATATTCAATAAAAAAATGATATGTTTATTTTCATCATTTAAAAAATTTAAAAGACTAACCTAACTTTCTCCTTGTTGTAGATGCTCAATTTATCCAAAAACTACCATAGGTCTCCAAGTGCATTGACATTACATATTATTGAGTGCCATTAGACCATTTTAATTCATTGAATCAATTCGGAATAATACCATGCCATTGAGGCTTTAGGAATTAAGCTTAAATATGTTACTAATTGTACCTTGCTACTTTTGAATATAAAAAATTAAATGTTGAGGTGTGAAACACACTAAGTTGGTGAATGAAATCATGTGTTGTCTTCCCAGAATATAGTTGTGCAAATAAATTTGAAAACAAAAGAGAGATAGTGTAAAATCAGAGGGTGCAATTATTCACCATATTTAGGACCATTTATGTATGGACTCCTATTAAATAAATTTTCAGCGAACTTCCCCTCAGATCGGCATATTCCCTCCCTTTTAAAGTCTTCCAGTACCATCCTAGGAGTTTTTTTTACATTGCTTTACCTTATGTGTTCGCCTGACTTCAAGAAAAGTCACTTCTGATAAAAGTACCAAAATTGTAGAAGGGATATAGGGTCTTTGACTTTTCTTTTTTAGTTGCATCTCACAAATTTTTCTTGATTGTCTGAAACACTCACATGTTCAAACAAATAGAATCGCTTTTATTTTATTTTTTGGATCATGGGTTTTGAATCGATCTTGATTCAATATTATAGAAAGAAAGAAAAATATTGTAAGCACAAATACAATAGATTAAATTCTTTTGTAAATAGTCTTTTATTAGAAAAAGAGAACTCAAGATGGTGTGCCATGCCACATCTCAAATAAATAGTAACATATTCTCGAGAGCCTCTACAAGATTTGAAATCTAATTGCAATGAGTACTGATATAACTGGGTATCTCAATGTGTCTCAAGAAAATTGAAGCAGGTAATGGCTAACCTAAAAAATATCATACTACGTTCCTTCAGCTTTGTTGACTATAAAATCACATGGATATTTATGGTGAATATTTCCATCCTTCAGGTATTAATGAACCTTAGGAAGAAATTGTATCTTCACTTGAGGGTCAATGTCTTGTGTAGTTTGCAGTGTCAAATTAAAATTTTATGGATTTATATGATAGTTCCATTGCGTAGAAAGCTGGAAAACTATGTTTGTATGAGCAAGCCTCATATCATATTTGTCGACATAACTTGAGTACACTTCCTATGATATTTTTCTTATAGTAATTTATTTTTAAGAAACTGGAACATAGATTTTATCTTTGGTCTTAAATGATAATCTCTATATGTTAAATAACATCTCGCAAGAGTTTTAATATCACATATTAAAAAAAAGATTACTTCTATCACGCCATCTGAATTGCAGGCACACAATACATTTAGACCGATCCAGAGAAGAACACTCACATCAGTACTTTAGAATGCTGACATCATGCCAATTGATTTCGCCAAATGCATTAACTACCATCACAATTCATTCTTCATTCCATGCAGATGACCAAACCAAAAAACAAATGTGAGGCCAATTCAACTAATTTTTAATGCATTCCACTAGTTAACAATTACATAATCGAAGTGTTCACATTCTTAACACTTTATTAATGAATAATGGCATCATTTACTTTTTATACTACCACTCTTTTGTTTTCGAACTTATGCATACAATTGGATTTCGGGCTTCCAACACAATTTTATTTACACAGGTTTAGTGTGTCTCACACCTGAAAATTTCATTTTTTATATTCATAACCAACATGGAGCAATTAGACAAATATTTAAGCTCAACGATATAGAAAATCAGTGCTAAAATTTAGAGAATCCACACTAGTTTAATCAAGGAAGCTTGGTGAGATGAATACGTGGAGAAGACAAGATTTGTGCCACTAAAGCATGAACTGAAATATAAGTGCATTCACACGTCTGAAGATTATAATATGTATTAATTGTGACCACATCATGTAATCTATTTGAATCAGCAATACTAGAACCAAATCATGTGATTTTAATGTGCATTACAAGACTTAGAAGATATGCCATTTTCCTTTCGTACAGGTAGATGTACGCAACTCTAATGGATAAAAACACAAATAAAGATCGTATGTACCTTTTATAACACATTCTATATGAATAATAATAGATGTAGTTGTAGAACACCTTGAGTCAATTGTTTTTTCTTTACTTTAGTGTGCCCTTTCCCTTCTTTTTCTTTCTTTCCCCCTCTCATTTTTTTGACCTCTTTTTTTATTTTTATATGTTCAATAAAAAAATGATATGTTTATTTTCTTCATTTACAAAATTTGAAATGCTAACCTAACTTTCTCCTTGTGGTAGATGCTCAATTTATCCAAGGACTACCATAGGTCTCCAAGTGCATCGACATTACATATTATTGAGTGCCTTTAGACCATTTTAATTCATTGAATCAATGTTGAATAAGACCATGCCATTGAGGCTTTAGGCATTAAGCTTAAATATGTTACTAATTTTACCATGTTGGTTTTGAATATAAAAAATGGAACGTTGAGGTGTGAGACACACTAATCTGGTGTGAATGAAATCGTTTGTTCACTTTCCAGAATATACTTGTGAAAATAATTTTGAAAACAAAAGAGAGATAGTGTAAAATCAGATGGTGAAATTATTGATTAATAAGGTATTGGGTATGTGAACGCTTTGCTAGTGAAATTGTGAGATAGTGGAATGGATTGAACATCAGTTGAATTGGTCTCAGATTAGTATTTTGGACTAGTCATCTCCATGCAATCATGGATGCATTGTGCTCATAGTTAATGCATTGGTCCAAATCAGTTGGTGGGATGGAAACATTTTAAAGTAGTGGTGTAATTGTTAAAATTTGGATGGATCTATGTGCCTGTAATAGAGATGGCGTGACACATGTAAAGAGTATGTTTTTAAATATATGTGGCATTAAAACTTTTGTGAGAAGTTATTTACCCCACAAAGATGCTCATTTAAGACCAAGGATAAAATCCCTTTTTGGGTTTCATAGAAATATTATTACTATAGGTGAAATATGAGAGGAAGTGTAGTCAAATGATGTCGGCAGATCTCATATCAAGCTTGTTTCTAGAAATGAAGCTTTTCAACTTTCTACGCAAGGGGAATTTCATATAGATTCATAGCTCTTTAATTTGACACAACGAGCTTCACAAGAAATTAAATCTCATGTGAAGAAACAATCTCTTCCTATGGTTCATATATATCTAAAGGATAGGAATCTTCACCATAAATATGCATGTTATTTTGTACTCACCACAAATCAAGGAACTGAGCATGATATTTTAGAGGCCAGAAGATATTTTCCTAAATTGTTTTGATACATTTTAAGATACCTAGTTAGATTGGTCCTCCTTAAAATTACATTGATGATTCTAGAGCGAAAATCATAATATTATCTGCAACACTATGAACTTCATTCATAACCACTATTAGACGTTCTTTTGTGTCCCCATGTTTTTCTGAAGAATTTTCCAACTCCAATGTTTCACCATATTTAGGACCATTCATGTCTCGACTCCTATTAAATAAATTTTCAGCAGGTCTCCCCTGAGATAGGCATATTCCCTCCCTTTTAAAGTCTTCCAGTACTGTCCTAGGAGTATTTTTTGCATTGTTTTACCCTATGTGTTGGCCTAACTTCAAGCAAAATCATTTGTGATCAAAGTACAAAAATTGTAGAAGGTATAGAGGGTCTTTGACTTTTCTTTGTTAGCTGCATCTCACAAATTTATCTTGATAGTCTAAAACACTCACATGCTCAAACAAATAGTATCGATTTTTATTTTTTTTTTGGATCATGGGTTTTGAATCAATCTTGATTCACTATTATAGAAAGAAAGACAAAGATTGTAACCACTAATACAATAGATCAAATGCTTTTGTAAATAGTTTTTTATTAGAAAAATAGAACTCAAGATGGTCTGCCATGGCACATCTCAAATGACTAGGAACATATTCTGGAGAACGCCTATGAGATTTACAATCTAATTGCAATGACTACTGAAATAACTAGCTATCTCAATGTGTCTCAAGAAAATTGAGCTAGGTAATGGCTAACGTCTAAAATATCCTGCTTAGTACCTTCATTTGTGTTGAGTATAAAATCACATGGATATTTATGGTGCATATTCCCATCATTCAGGTATCAAGAAACCTTAGCAAGAAATTGTATCTTCACTTGAGGGTCAATGTCCTATGTAGCTTGCAGTGTCAAATTAATATTTTATGGATTTATATGATAGTTCCATTGCGTAAAAAGTTGGAAAACTATGTTTGTATGAGCAAGCCTCATATGATATTTCTCCACATAACTTGATTGCACTTCCTTTGATATTTTGCTTATAGTAACTTATTTTTAAGAAACTGAAACATAGATTTTAACTTTGGTCTTAAATGATCATCTCTATAGGGTAAATAACATTTCATAAGATTTTTAATATCACATGTTAAAAAAAAAATACTTTATTTGTATCACACCATCTCAATTGTAGGCACACAATACATTTATACCAATCCAGTGTATAACAATCACACCACCACTTTAGAATGCTGACATAATGGCAATTGATTTTTCCAAATACATTAACTACCATCACAATTCATTCTTCAATGCATGTAGATGACCAAGTCAAAAAAATAATTCGAGGCCAAATAAACTGATTTGTAATGCACCCTACTAGTTAACAATTACATCATCAAAGTGTTAACATTCTTAACACTTTAATGAATAATGCTATCAATTAATTTTTATAATATCATTCTTTTGTTTTCAAACTTATGCATACAATTGGATTTTGGGCATCCAACACATGATTTTATTTACACAGGTTTATTGTGTCGCACACCTAAACATTCCATATCTTATATTCATAACCAACATGGAATAATTAGAGAAATATTTAAGCTCGATGATATAGAAAAGAAGTGCTAAAATTTGGAGATTCTACACTAGTTTAAACAAGGAAGCTTTGTGAGATGAATACATGGAGAAGACCAAGATTTGTGCCACTAAATCATCAAATGAAATATAAATGCATTCACATGTATGAAGATTCTAATATGTATTAATTGTGACCACATCATGTAATCTATTTGAATCAGCAATACTACGACCAAATCATGTGATTTTAATGAACATTACAAGATTTAGAAGATATGCAATTTGCCTTTCCTACAAGTAGATGTGCACAACTCTAATCGAGATAACCACAAATAAAGAACATATATACATTTTATAATGCATTCTATCTTAGTAATAATATATGTAATTGTAGAACACCTTGAGTCAATTGTTGTTTCTTTACTTTAGTGTGCCCTTACCCTTCTTTTTCTTTCTTTCCCCCTCTCATTTTTTTGATCTCTTTTTTTATTTTGATATGTTCAATAAAAAAATGATATGCTTATTTTCTTCATTTACAAAATTTTAAAAGCTAACCTAACTTTCTCCTTATTGTAGATGCTCAATTTATCCAAGGACTACCATAGGTCTCCAAGTGAATTGACATTACATACTATTGAGTTCCTTTAGACCATTTTAATGCATTGAATCAATGTTGAATAAGACCATGCCATTGAGGCTTTAGGCATTAAACTTAAATATGTTACTAATTTTACCATGTTGGTTTTGAATATAAAAAATGGAAAGTTGAGGTGTGAGACACACTAAGCTAGTGTGAATGAAATCATTTGTTCACTTCCCAAAATATAGTTGTGCAAATAAATTTGAAAACAAAAGAGAGATAGTGTAAAATCAGATGGTGCAATTATTCATTAATAAGGTATTGGTTATGTGAACGCTTTGCTCGTGAAATTATCAGATAGTGGAATGCATTGAACATCAGTTGAATTGGTCTTAGATTAGTATTTTGAACTGGTCATCTCCATGCAATCAGCGATGTGTTGTGTTGGTAGTTAATGCATTGGTCCAAATCTGTTGGTGTGATGGAAACATTTTAAAGCAGTGGTGTAATTGTTAAAATTTGGATGGATCTAAATGTATTGTGTGGATGTAATAGAGATGGTGTGACAAAAGTAACGAGTATTTTTTTAACTATATGTGGTATTAAAACTTTTGTGACAAGTTATTTACACCACAAAGATGCTCATTTAAGACCAAGGATAAAATCCCTTTTTGGGTTTCATAGAAATATTATTACTGTAGGTGAAATATAAGAGGAAGTGTAGTCAAATGATGTCGACAAATCTCATATCAAGCTTGTTTCTACAAATGAAGCTTTTCAACTTTGTACGTAAGGGGAATTTCATATAAATCCATAGCTCTTTAATTTGACACAATGAATTTCACAAGAAATTAAATCTCATGTGAAGAAACAATCTCTTCCTAAGGTTCATATATATCTAAAGGATAGGAATTTTCACCATAAATATTCATGTTATTTTGTACTCACCACAAATCAAGGAACTGAGCATGATATTTTAGAGGCCAGAAGATATTTGCCTAAATTGTTTTGATACCTAGTTAGATTTGTCCTCCTTAAAATCACATTGAAGATTCTAGAGCGAAAATCATAATATTATCTACAACACTATGAACTTCATTCATAACCACTACTAGAGGTTGTGTTGTGTCCCCATGTTTTTCTGAGAATTTTCCAACTCCAATGTTTCACCATATTTAGGACCATACATGTATGGACTCCTATTAAATAAATTTTCAGTGGGCCTCCCATGAGATATGCATATTCCCTCCCTTTTAAAGTCTTCCAGTACCATCCTAGGAGTACTTTTTACATTGCTTTACCCTATGTGTTCACCTAACTTCAAGCAAAATCGTTTGTGATCAAAGTACCAAAATTGTAGAAGGTATAGAGGGTCTTTTACGTTTCTTTGTTACCTACATCTCACAAATTTATCTTCATAGTCTAAAACACTCACATGCTCAAACAAATAGTATCAATTTTTTCTTTTCTTTTGGATCATGGGTTTTGAATCGATCTTCATTAACTATTATAGAAAGAAAGGAAAAGGTTCTGACCATTAATACAATAGATGAAATGCTTTTTAAATAGTATTTTATTAGAAAAATTGAACTCAAGATGGTGTGCCATGGCACATCTCAAATAACTAGGAAAATATTCTCGAGAACCTCTATGAGATTTACAATCTAATTGTAATGGCTACTGCTGTAACTGGGTATCTCAATGTGTCTCAAGAAAATTGAGCTAGGTAATGGCTAACCTCTAAAATATCGCTGCTTAGTACCTTCATTTGTGTTGAGTATAAAATGACAGTGGATATTTATGGTGCATATTCCCATCGTTCAGGTACCAATGAACGTTAGCAAGAAATTGTATCTTCACTTGAGGGTCAATGTCCTGTGTAGCTTGCAGTGTCAAATTAATATTTTATGGATTTATATGATTGTTCCATTGCCTAGAAAGCTAGAAAACTATGTTTGTATGAGCAAGCCTCATATGATATTTCTCCACATAACTTGACTACACTTCATTTTATATTTTGCTTATAGTAACTTATTTTTAAGAAACTGAAACATTGATTTTAACTTTG
>APFE031646648.1:23431-44425 GCA_000404065.3 Pinus taeda | reverse complement strand
TAAAACCCTAAGGAATTACAACTTAATTATCATGCACCCTAACTTGTGAATCCACTTAAATGGTCATTGTGGTAACCTAAACCAAACCTATTTACAATTATACTAGTTACTGATGTAGGGTTAGGGTTTTCAAGTATGAAATCCTAGCCATGATTATTAAAGGTATAAAACCAATGAAATAACATTTGAGCGTAAGTTTAGGGGGACAAATTACACCTTTTTAAGAAAAATAATTCTTGGTACTGGAAATATATAGAATAACTTGTCGTAAGAGAAAATTATAATATGATAAGTTGAAATATCTAGGAAATTCTTATGACCTTGCAAAGAAGGATCAAGGTTTATTTTTTAATAAAATAAATACTTAAAATAAAAAACATGTAAATTAAGAATAGGATTTGAGTTGTTATTTAAGAAAGCTCAATTACAAACCTAGGATTGTTTTACTTCAATAACTACCAAAAACATTTAAGTAATGGTAAGAAAATTTTAACCAAACCGATGACCCAAAAAGGAGCTGCAAGCTAGGACATGAAACATAAAGACAAGAAGAATCATACATCGTAAATTTGGTAACAAAAAGGTATATTACCATGAAAGACAAGAAGTACATTAGTTTTATTAAATTAAAACCTTGCAAAAAGAAAAGGATACCTTTAGTTGAAGAACAAATGCATGAAGGTGGATTTAGAAAAAAAATTCAAGAATATTGGATGAATGAATGAGGTCAATAAAAATATAGAATCCTCTAATAGAAAAGTGAAGGGAAAACAGTAAAGATTTAAAAGTAAAAATAGTCACAAAGCTAGCATAGCTCTATCCAAACAATGAAAGAAATGAATAAAATATTAAGTCAAAGGATGGGTATTCGTTACAACAAAATAATAACCCTATACGATGTCAACCATCGATAACAAAAGATAAATTCATAGCAGTGAATATTAGGGTATGCATGTTTCAATGTGAGTTCCCATGAAGGGAAAGTGCTTTCATTGTCACAGACTTTGGCAAGAGTTCCATGTTTGCAAGTCGAACCATAAAAGCATAAACACATGTCCTCACACTAATAGTGATGATCTTTGATAAACACATATGGAAATATATAATCATAGACACAAATATAAATGGTCTTCGCAAAAGAAAAATTTTAATCCTATGCAAACAATATATTAAACAAACATCAGAGCTATAGGAATCATATGCTTAGCCCCATTGGTATATATATATAAATGTTGATGCTGTAGCTTTTTAACATATACTAATAGAAAGTGTATCATTAGGAATATGAAATTTCTTTGTATATGTTATGTTCCTATACCAATAGGTGTCATAATTTTTGAATGACTGAGGTCAAATCTGTAATATGTACATACCTTTTCTTTCTGCAAATGTTTTCCATATTCAAAAAATAAAAAACAAAAATTGAAAAATGTAAAGAGGGTATGTCCTAAAAGAAAAATCAAAGGAAAAAAAGAATAAAAAAATGTCAAAAAAGATGAAAAATGAACCCCAAGGAAAAAAAATAAAAGACCATGAAAGTGTGCAAGCCCAAATGCCACTCCTATTTACTTTTCTTCATAGTAATGGTTGTGCAACTCGTTATTCATGCCACAATCCATGGTAAACAAATAGTTTAACCTTGGTTATTCCATGTTATGAATTTCATGTTTATAGATAGAGAAATAAAATTTGACCAAACTACATAATTTTGGCAGATAAGTAGATAGGTAGAGAAATAAAAGGAGCTCAACAGTTCAATCTGATCCCTTGGATGTAATAAGGATAGACTTGGATAGATTTCTATTGTAAAAGAAAATAAAAATGGTTTGATAAGTGTTTGCCAGCTTAAGTGCACCCTAATAAAGAGTAGAAAAAATGGTAGGATGAATAGATGGGTAAGTAGTTGAATGGTTGCAGAATTGTGATGAATGATTAGTTAAGATCATATCATTTATTTTATTCATCAAGTTTCTAAAGTATGGATGATAATTGAGCATTTACAAAAAATCAAGTGATTAATTTCCCCATTCATTTTACCCTTAAGTTTACTAATTTCCCATGAGCAAAGTCAAAAGTACCTAAAACCTTAAGTTAAAGAGGCTCAGAGCATTTCTCTGACTTCTAGAGGGATCCAACCCTTGACCCAATAACTTATAGGGTCTAAGTACTAAAAGCCCCCTCACCAACATTCACCCCCGTCAATTCATTCATTTTACCATAAAAAAATCCCTTTTTCTAAGGTAAAACCATTATTAGCCTAGGAAAAGTAATCCCCCCAAGCAAAACCCTTTTTCACAAAAACCCACAAATGCGCATTTAGCCTAAGTTATAATATTTTATGTAAAAAGAAAATAAATTCAACATACATTATACTTAGTGCACTTTGTTTTCCACCTTTGTTTCAAGTTAACTTTGACATTATTTATTAAATACCAAAAACTACCCCTTTCCCGTATGTTCGATTAAAAACCCATATGTTAATATCCCGCTCCAAAGTTTGAAACATAAACTTGTTAATAAATTGATTAATGGGATTAATTAATTCAATCGTCGACTAATTAATAACCATGACCCACCGCCGAAACAAAAGAGATTAATTAATCAATTAGTGATTAATTAATAATCTTTCCAGCCAATGAAATCACTCCCGACGTCATTAAGCCTCCCTAATCCACGATTAATTAATTCCCTCCGTGAATTAAAACCCCGTTGGGCCTGTCAATTAAACCTCACATCAAACATCGCCTCGATCACCATGCGATCTGACCCCTTCAGATCCAATGGTCGATGCTCATATCGGGCGGCCTCTAAAGGCCAGAATTTACCCACCTGATGTGGGTGGTTTCACTATTCACCCCATTGCTATGTGGTGCCCAATGAATGGCATCACGTGGCCTCCCCCCAAAACCACTTTATCCCTAAAGTAGTGTGATACGATCCCACTTACCGCCTCTCACTAAATGATAAACTGCCATGTTTCCCGCTTAATGCCAAGTTTCACTTTCCTAGTGTACACACCAAAATCATTGATTATGAATAAAACTAAAAAATTCATTATTTTTTGTTTTATCATGGAAAAAGAACACTCTGACCTCCATGCAAGCACCAGATTACATGCAACCATCAACCTTCATCCAACTGCCATCTAACCGAAGTTGCTGAAACTCCAGACCACCTTGCAGTCCCGTGTGCTTCCTACAAACAGTGCACAGTCACCATTACTCCGTTGAAAAGTCGAAACTAGGTATTTTTCCCAATTCGTTGAAAAACCTTATTTTGTTCCACAACCTGGACTAAATTTCTTTGAATTTCTAAGTAATTTAGTAAGAAAAATTTCTTGGTGACTCCAAAATACCTAAATTAGACCAATTTTTCCCAAAATTCACTAAAGACCCTTCTCCCTTGTCCTTGAATCCACAAGAACTAAGGATGGATGACCCAATTGCATTGAATTTCATGCCCATTTCTACTCCTCACAGGGATTTAGACCATCTCCCACTAGCAAATAAATATTTTTTAGATTAAAGACACCTCTATCCAAGAATCCCCTTTGAAACTATTCTGCAAGTACAGAGACCAGTACCTGAACCATGCAAACTACATTGGACTTTGGGAATTAGGTTTACGCAAGCACTAGTTCCCCAGAGTTCATATCTTCCCATATGTTATCCATTACTACCATATGAATTATGATCCCAGCCAAAGGGCAGTGAGGACCCGTCAGTAGTCTGTATTATCTACCATAATTGTTGAGTCCATTAACCAAATGCTACAGTTATAACCAAACCAAAGCCTGACCCCTCTTTCTATTGGAGATTTGCTGAACAGATACCCTACACTCTCCCCAATCAAACATGCTCGGTTATACGAGACATTCATCGGGGAAGAATAATACATTCCAAAGGATTCTCCACCATACATATATACCATATTCTTTGACCTTGGCAGAGACATCATAGACATGATATCTAGTGTGTTAGGCTAGAATACAAGTGAAATTGTTGATGAAATCATTATAGCCTTTATGTCCATCTACTCTCCTGGGAAACCACCAGCCATCATGTTTGACTATGCTAAGTTCATTGCCGATAAAATGAATGATCAATTAATGAGGTTGGATAATGAAAGAGGGTTAAAATATTCTTCAGTTTTATATCATTTGTTCTTGTATTATCAAGCTGATAGATTTCCAATCACCCTCCAAAAGCTTGATATTAGCGATCTTCTGGACTTCATTAATCCATCAATATGACTCTCAATATTCTTATACCGATTTCATAGATCTCTTTGTGTACCCAAGGAAAACTATGCTACTAGGAATCCCTCCCCATAGAATCAGTGCAAACATCAGGAGGGTCCTTCAATATCAAAACAGTATAGAGTGGGCGATTAGTACTTGAACCAAAACCACACTGAAATCGGAATCTATGGATGTGAATTGGCTCCCTACAAACTGCCTAGATACCTCCCTATGAGATTATTTTCCCTAGAGTATTATAGGAAAACAATCGATTCATATGAGTTGCACTTTGTAAAGGCCAAGAATAAATCTCAACTTAGGATTAAAGATCAACTTGGCCCATTTATATGTAACAATAGGAAAGTAGGAAAGGAAGCAGAATTGACTCTCCAAAGGCCAAAACTTAAACAAAGTTTCATCTGGAATTATGACCCCTTAGAGTTCATTTGCAATAGGAGACAGAAGAATAAATTATCTCCTTGCATCCACCATAAAATCCTTGAAATTGAACAGTATGCAAATTAGCTTGAATGGTTGGAAAACACTCTCGTAGACTGGGATAGCATAGAAACTGATGTCAATAATGTATTGATTGATTTAGATAGAAGACTTGATGAGGATTCATTTGTACAGGTGCCAGGAGAAACTCAATCTCAAAGGAAATCACATTTACACAGTGGGAAAACAGTAGAAGAAGGGCCATCAGAGTAACCAAGGCCATCAGAGTAGCCAAAGGATTCAGAACAATCTAAAATTTTAGAAGAACTTGCTCAACCAGAACAAATCATGAGCAATCCTCCTATTTTACAGACTCCTCTTAATGAGGAGAGGAATCTTAAAAGAGATAGAGAGGAGGCCACTCCTTCTAGTAAACCTGTTGCCCAAACTTTTTTCAAGAGGTAAAGGTTGAACCCATTTTCAGAACAGGAGTATACTGAGGAGACAATAGGAACTACAGGAGCAGAAATAAGGCATACCACCCCTTCAGGAGGTACACAAGAACCTTCCACCTCACAGGCTCAAATGCTAGAAAGGCAATAAAGCATGGAAGTATCCTCCTTTAGGGCTCCTACTAGCTAGATCCAAGATATCAAAGAGAAATACAAAGAAATCAAGGCAAGAAATGAAATATTAAAGGCCCAAAGTTATGCACACTACCTGAAAATTGTTCCAACAAATCAAACAAGGTTAATGTCAGCCTTTGACATAAAGTAAGGTAAGATGCAGATGAGTTTTTTGAAGTCAACTACACAGCAACCCAAATCAATGGTACATTATCTTAAAATAGACTTTAAAGTATTGGCAAAGGATATCCATACTATTGACCAAATAGAGTTACACAAGCAAACTGGGGAAATGGTTTACTCCACTTTAACCAGCAATGCAATTGCAGACCACCAACTCCAAAATTCGCTGAATATTATATTAGCACAATTCCAGTTGGGGAAGGCCTCTTCACAGGCCAAGGACACCAGAATAAAGTCCTTAGAAGACTTGGTCATAGAACTAGGACATGATCCCAAGGATGTCAAAGTTGGAGAAAGAAGAAAAACGATGACATAGTTGCACTGAAGAGGAAACTCAAAATTCCCCCTCTACATCATCCTCAGATAGTAGAAGTGTTGGAAACTCAGAAGGAGGGAGAGCTTATGGGCTTAGTCCTAAACCTGAATGAGAAATTAAAAGAGACATAGAAAGAACTAGCTAACTTGATATAGTCTAAGTAGAGTGAGTTGGCCACCACTCCTCAGACTGTAATTCCTACAGTCTCTACAGTATTTCCCTCCACATTGGCTACTACCTTAGCACCCACACTTCCACCAGCTACAGCTTTTCCAGTTACAGGTACATCAGCAGGCACAGAGGCATCTACAGGCATAAGTTCTTCCATGGAAAAAATAGCTAAATTGCTAAAGGCCATGGAGGAAATGAACATCCAGGCCACTGAGCTTAAGAAACTTAGAGAAAAATTGTCAAATTTGGAGACTAATTGTAAACTTTCTTAGATTTAACAGAAAGAAGAAGTTCAGAAAAATCAAAGAATGGGAGAAAGAATAAAAGTCCTTGAGAAGGACTTGGCATTGCAAGAGCCACTGCAAGACATGAAAGAAATTCTTTGGGCCAACAACATTTATTCTTTCAATGATGTATCACCTTCTATTCAAGTTATTTTTGTACAGACTAAGCTAGTAAAACTAGCTGCAGAAGTAGTCCACAAGATAAGAGAAGAATTAGGAGATATGCCTGAAGCAACCAACCTATTGATCACATTTTTGAACAACAGAAATAGGTACCATCTTGATGAACTAGAAATAGACGATAGAACAAAAACCATCATAGAAATAAAGAAGGTTCTCACCAAAAGTAACCTAATGCTCAATCTAGGGAAAAGGTGTCAAAACATCCAAGCATACATGGATAGATTTATGACAAAGTATGGTATCTTAAGAAAAAAAGGACTTCCTAGTCTTATGGTGATAATTGAAAAGCTAATGACCCAAGAAGATTATATTGAAAGACTAAACAAGTTGGTGAGAAGCCAAGCTAGTACCTCAGGTGTAAAATCTTTGCCCACTGGAAAGGTATTATATGATAGCCTTGAAAATATGTTTTACATAGAGCATGAGGTCAAGCACTTGTTTACCAACAAGCAAAAATTTTCTAAGTATAAAGAAGCTGACGAGATATACAGAAAGATGATAAAGATGAAATTACCTCACAGTGAATGGTCGACAAAGCTGACACATTTACTATAAAGTTACTACAATAAATCTACATGGTAAAGCATCGCTACCAAGTAAAATAGGTAAGATAGAGTCAAAGAAAAATAGGTAAAGAGTATCAGTAGGTAGAAGATAGAAAGGGATTCTAGCACACAACTACAAAGCAACTGAAAGAGCCAAATCCGAATTGTAATAGCCAGCACAATCATAATAGAAGGGACAACAAGAAAGCAGTTCTCCATCTATCTCTATCTTCGTGTTGAAGATATTATGGTTTCCTAAAATAATCCTCTTCTTGTTATGAGATATTTTGTAATATATTTTGTATAGATACTTCATTATTTGAAGTAATTAGGGTGGATTAAAATACATTTCTGTATACATTTTATTTTGAACCAAGGAGCTATTGTACTCAAGACTGGACTGGTTTTGTTGGATATGAAATAAAGCTGAGGACATTTCACTAGATTCTTGTGCATAGTTGGAATAAATAAGTATTATCTGTTCATCTCTAAATATTATTTTCTCTTCATGTTACAAATATTCATATGTATCTCTTACAAAATCTAAAAGTAAACAAGGAATGATATCATCAGAATTAGCTTAAATTCTCTCTGCTTTAATTGTTTGCTTTCTATATGTTTTCTACTAAACTGTCTTGGTCTAGGAATTCTTAATTGCTCCCTTACTTCCATATTTCCCCCCCCCCTTGGTCCACAGTAAAGGATTCTTCATTTCCCTTTGCTACTGATCATCCTTCCTTTCTTCATCTTAATCCCGGTTAAGGATCCTTCATTTCCCTTTGCTCTGGTTAGGACTACCTTACCCATCTGAACCTACATATTTGCTTTTGTTGTGCAAGCCTACCCTATGAACTCATACCTTAGTGATTCATCAGATCCAGTTCAGCCACTCTTGATTAACTCCATAGACCAATGGCCTGAATACTTGCTCTGCCCATCTATTTTCTTAATTCCACCACCCAATCAAAACAAAACAATCATGAACACTAAGAACTAGCCTGAAATCTTATTCAAAACAAACTTAAATTATAAAGAGAGAGCCCTCTCTGGACTTAGATTCGCTAGAACCTGAGTCTAAAATATTAGGTTTGTGGTTACCTCGGACTATTCTTTCTTTGGTAACTTCTAAGGAAAAAACCTGAGCGATAACAGTATACATGAATCCCTTAATCTATAAAGACATAGTGCATGTGTATCATGAATATAAATATTGAATGAAATAATTACAATGTGCGTTAAGGTTATGAGGTTGGTCCATTGAGGATTAAGAACACATCATTAGTATGAAAATATGTTTAAATCATATAATTGACCTAACGAAGTATTTGTGAAGAACTAAGCCTAGGAATCCATAAGTACCCTTAGAATAAGAGGTAAATTAGGGAGACAATCGAATACCAATATGAGTATATTTGTCTAATGCATGTCCAATATTTCAAATAATGAATACATTGGTAATAAATGAAATAGGATGAGAACTCCATGTGTAACATTTGAGATTAATTTATAATGGTGTTGTAAGACTAGGTGTTATCCCCATTGAAGGAAATAATAAGAGTGATAAAATTGTAGCATAAGTGCAAACAATTATTGAATGAATAGTTAAGTTAATTCAGAAAAGAATTAGGGTGTTTAAGGAGGTTAATTACATAGGTTAAGGAATCTACTTGGTACTTTGGCTTTTAAATTTCATGTTTAGAATGTTGGGGTCATTATAACACATAAGATAATATTAACCATGCATTGGATGCAAGTATAGATGAATTTAGACGAGAAATGCAAACTTCAAGTCCCTATTTTTCTATTAGAAATAATCCAAGGAGCAAGAAAGTGCGCCAAGCATGCAATTTGAAGGAAAAATGAGCCAAGAGTGGGGACGGGAGGGCAAAGGAGGTGCTTAGGGATTATCAAGCATTCATACCCATGCACTTATGCCAATAATAAAAGGGTTTATTCAGAAAATGGGTGCCTATAAAGTCTGATGTAGCTCTACAAAACAGGGGATTATACAGTTACAACACAAAAAATAAACAACAATTAAATATCAACAACGAGAGTGAACCTAATGCATGGAAAGAGACGATAATTTAACAAAATAATAACTTCTAAGACTATCATCTAGTGCTAAAAGTACTAAGAAATAAAATATTATAAACAAGCTAACTAATTATCCTTGCATAAAATAATACTTTCAAATGATTTCGCATAAATAAATAAATGAAGAAGCACATAAAATATAACAATACATAAGGGTCTTAAAAAGCTAGAGTGGGCCCTAACCTAAGGAGGTTTGTGATCCTGAAGGAACAATAGTCTAAGAGCCAATTATGTCTTTCATTAATCAGAAAAAGAGCTTTTACATGAAAAGTTGCACAAATAAAACTTCTAATTGTTAGGGAAAATACTAAGAGGGAGGGTTAATCAATATTTTTATTTTCCTTTATCTTCAACTTCCTATTCGAAATTTTGTACACTAATTTTATTCAAACGAATCACATGTGTGTGCATCTTTAGTCAATTAAATATGTCCAAATTACTTAATTTTCATAACTTCCATAATATGTCTCAGTTAATCATTGCATTATTTTTTTGGTATTATTTTGGAACTCCTCTTATGATTGATATAAAAAATTTATTTGGGTTAGCTATCATCAAAGAAAATGTATTTAAATATTCTCAAGTGAAAATTGAAATATCCTTTCCTAAAGGCAACCTCACAAATGAAACTCATTAGCACCAAAAGGCACCCCATCGATTTGTATAAATAGAAGACCTTGCAACTCATTTGAAACATTAATGTGCAATGCTTCTTTAGAGAAATAACATTTGAGGTAGTCGTGGGCTTGAGAGATCTATCTAATGTGGTGAATTGATGGACAAGTTAATTAGATGGAAGGCAACGCTTAGAAAAGAAAAAAAAAGGTGCTAGTCTCAAGCATCATTCCTCTTGATATTAGGAAAATATATATCGATTTAATTACTAGAGGGATGAGCCCTTGAATAACTATATACCAGAGGAAAAATATCCTAGGAAAAAACCTCAAACATTGATTGAGATACGTAATCAAATAGTGCAATAGTTAGTGGGTTTTAAGGTCAGATCGTATGCAAGTTTTAGATGGAAAAGTTTGTGTTTTAACTATAAGATGAATTTGTAGTATAGTTGGACATAATTCATTTTTTTATGGTCAAGAGGACTATAAAGGAGATGGAACAAGGCCATATTATCCCTCAAATATAGCATTGGATATTAGAAGTTCTGCACAATTTTTTTGGGAAGACTTAAGGCCCAAATCAGGGATAACACAGTAACCGTAATGAATGCTAACAAAGGCAAAAATATCTAATAGATGTGTGCATAAGAGCTTTGTATTTAAAGGGATTCAAAGAGTCTTCTGAATTCAAGGTATGTTATTTTTATGTGTTTGATGATTTTTAAGATGGATTAGGTCATGATCGAATAGATTGTGTGACAGTTTGTATATTATATGGTGGGCTACTAGAAGGGTCCTAATTTTAATCCTTTCTGAAAGCCAATAAAGATAGTTAATGGGTAGAATTATTGTTTGTTTTAGGATGCATAGAAACTGTTATCAATCCCTTGTTCGTATAGTTTCATAAAGTTCATCTTCAGTAATACGTATGCCTTGATGATAATGACGTGTAGAATTTCCATGAATATGATAGTGTTATATGACAATGATATGGTATAGATTCCTGACAGTGATATTGTATCTATGACAATGATGTTTGGGGTAGTGAAACATGTGCTTATAACAATATTGGATGGGAGTGACTCTTTTTATCAATGACAATAATATATAATATTATTTACTATAGGCATGAAAGTGACATGCAGAAAGGATATCTATGCTTATGTATGATGGTGAGGCCAACTTAACAACATTTGGGGCCAAAAATTACATCTCAAAAATTCAAATTTTCATCTTTAAAAGGTCACAGCGGGACTTTGACTCAATTTTTTTCCCCTTTTGACTCTAGTATTTATAAATATGCTTTACAATGATATATACAAATACATCAAGTGACCCAATATACATTATGAAGACCGTCCATAGTTACAAATTCAACAACTTCTTCCACTCCATCGCCTCCTCTCTCTCTCCCTACCTATCACACTTTTACTTGATTTGGAGATCTCCATCCCCCTCCCCATCCTTCTCTCTCCCGATACCCCTCTTTTTATGTATGAAAATAATATATAATAATATTTACTATAGGCATGAAAGTGACATATGGAAAGGATATCTATGCTTATGTATGGAAGTGAGGCCAACTTAACAACTTTTCGAGCCAAAAATTACATCTCGAAAATTCAATTTTTCAACTTTAAATGGTCACAAGTGACCCAATATACATTATGAAGACCGGCCATAGTTACAAATTCGACAACTTCTTCCATGCCATCACCTCCTCTCTCTCTCCCTACCTATCACACTTTTACTTTATTTGGAGGTCTCCATCCCTCCCCTCGTCCCTCTCTCTCCCAATCCCCCTCCCCATCCTTTTCTCTCCGCATCCCCCTCTCCTTCCCTCTTCTCCCCACCCTCTCGCTCTCCCCCACTGCACCTCCCCCTCCTGCATTGTCATCGCATTTTCCTACCTCCACACCGTGATCTCCCTCACACACTCTCTCTCCCCCTCACACTATCTCCCCCTCACACTCTCCCCTCCTCTCTACCTCTCACTCATTACCTCTCCTTCAAGCTCCCTGCCACCCCCTCTCCCACTCTTGCTTTTCCTCTCACCCCTTTCTTTCTCTCTCCTTCTACCACCGATCATCCCTCCAATTCTCTCTCCCATCCCCCTCTCATCTTCTCTCTTCCTTATCCTCTCTCTCTCCCCCTCTTTCGCCCTCATTGTCTTTCTCTCTCCTCCCCCCTCTCTCTCTCATGCCGTCCTTCACCCTCACCATATCTCTCTCCTACCCTCTTTCCTTCTCTCTCTCCTTTCTCTCACTCTCACACTATCTCTTTCTCTACTTTACACTCCATCCCTCCCCTCTCTCTACCTCTTACTCTTTGCATCACTTTGGAACTCTCTATCCCCTACTCTCACTCACTTCACCTCTCGTCCTTTTCTCCCTTTTCCCTACCACCATGGCCCCATTTCTTTATATCGCATCCCCTCTCCCTCCCTCTCCCCCCTCACACTCCCTCCCTCTCCCCCTCACACTCCCTTCCCTCCTCTCTCTCTCTACCTATCACTCTTTGCCTCTCTTTGGATCTCCCTCTACCCCTCCCTCACTTTTGCTTTTCCTTTTCTCTCTCCCCCTCTGCCGCCCACCATACCTCCTTTTCTCTCTCCCTAACCCCTCTCTTGTTCTCTTTTCCTCTCCCTCTCCCTCTCCCCTGCTCTCCCTCTCCCTCTCCCTCTCCCCTGCTCTCCCTCTCTTTCCCTCCCCCCTTCGTTTTCCGCACCATCTCTCTCTCCCTCTCCATTACCCCACCCTCGCCCTCATTCGCCCTCACCATATATGTCTCCCTTTCTCTCTCCCTCTCTCGCTCACCTCCCTTCATCTCCCTCCCACCCTCTCTCCCTCTCTACCTCACACTCCCTACCCCCTGTCTCTACCTCTTCTCTTTGCCTCTCTTTAGAAATATCTCCGCCACTCTCATTGTTGCTTCATGACTCAGTTCTTTCGCTCTCTTTGCCCGTAGGTTCCCTCCCTTTCTCTATCTCTCACCTACTAGCCTCCCCTCTCCTCCCCAACCCCCTCTCTCAATATCATGTCATAAGATTTGAATTTATTTTAAGTGGGAGTCAAGATAAAATAAATCTTTCTTCATGATACAAACCTTTATTAAGGTTATAGTTAAAAGGAGTTCTAACTTGAAAAATGAGTAAATTTGATATAAAAGTTAAAGGAAAAGGCTATATATGCATAAAAATATGGATTTCTATCCAAATTTAGAAACTATACCACCTCAAATTAAAAAATATAAACACCACAAACATCTATGAGAAATATAAACAAAAATATTTCGGTTTTAATTCAAATAATTTGGCACAAAAGTTCAATAGATTATAGATTATAATGAAAGCTAAAAATACCACATCTAGCCACTTTTGTCCATAAACAAATATATAAAAAAATGTGTTAAATAAATAGATTAATATTGTTTATTATAGTATAACACAGGTCGTAAGTATAAAATGTACTCCCTATTTTATTACAATAATAATAATATTGAGAAGGCGCAAACATTATATATATAGTATGTCTCACGATGGATATTTCAGATGAGTAATGGGTGTTATATAGACTGACCGATTCGTTCGAAAAGTCAATATAGGTTACGCAGAATGGTGTCAAAATGGTTATGATATATATAAATATGAAATTCGAATTTTATTCCCATAAAAATATCACATTTTTGCCTCCCAAAACATTTATTTTGAAGGTCTTCTTTGGTGAGGGTGAAGGATCTAACCTTGTGAAACGGAGGGAGAGAGAATTCAGGGTCTCCAAGTGAGGCAGGGAAGCTAATTTCTATTACCTCCAAAGGTTTATCGACCTCAAAAGCAGAAAAGGCAGCGAAACATTACATCGAAATGAGAATGTCGAAATGGAATGCTGACTTTTACACAAGTAAAGTTGATGCCTACTGTGAGAAGGCGAAGGGCAGCTTGTCTTGAGGTAGCCTCTCCGAGGAGGACAAGGCAGAACGAACTAGAGAGAGAAAAGCGCGAAGCACGTGATATATCTAAGGTTTTAGGAAAATTTCTGATATCACGGAGATGATACATTGCTAGAAGTAGAATCACGGGTTTGACTCTAACGGCGCTTTGTGCCAAGGAGTTATTTCCGGAAACGGCCATTATGTGCCACAAAATGTGGAATATATATATGCACAGCTGGCCATTCATTCAACTTTAAGATACAGAATAAGAACAGGCAGGTTTCGAAACAAAGTTGGACAACTGTCCAACAAATTCATAGAAATTGTTTACTAGATTGTGCAAATGTCACTTACTACAGCTGCAGGAAGTTGGAAAGACTTCCAATTCCTTCCATGTTCAGCAAAACCAAACCAAGTAAACCACTTGACTTAAGCGAATTAAGCCACCTCCAAGAAGTGACAACGACAACGGAATGAAGAGATTGAGAGCAATTTCTCCATGAAGTTGGAAATTCTTTCACATTTCAAACGTCTCTCGCACTAAACCAAACCCAATGAAGTAAACTGAATGTATCTGTACTCAACTGGAAATGAATAATGGCTTATAGAAAGCATGACCATAATTATAGAAGAAACCACTAAACCGTGAAATCCAAGGAAAATACTTCGTCCCATTATTTTCATTTTCTGAGAAAAACTCATGAATTAGAAAAATATCCAGACGTGAAAAATGAAAATTATCTGCACCTGAAAAATGAATGGATGTGGGGAAAATTTTTAATGAGTGCATAGAGAAAATAGATTTAACTTTTGACTGTTAAATAAGCAAATATAGAACTTAATTGTTCTTCCAGAAAACCAAATAAGCTATAATACTGTACGGACAGTTTAATTTTCGGGAACAGCATGGTAAAGAAAATTATTCAATCATAACAGAAAACGATTTAATTATTTTTTAAAAATCAATGGAGAGAGAGAATAGGAACAAAAATGCACCTCTGCTTGGTGATGAAATCCAACACGGCGAATCCTGTTTATCCACCAACCTTCATAGAAATCAAGAATTTCATTCATCCATCTGTATGTTGCTTCTCATCTCAGAAATCAAAAACTAAAACCAAAACTAGGAAAACAAGGGATAAACAAAACGACAGAAGCCCACCGCTATAAATGTACGTATTGCAAAACTAGGTATTGAACCCTTGGGCTTGATCTCTTAGTACCAATACATGACTGTAAGAAATTGAAACCGTCACACACTTTCTTTATATTCTAGCTTAGGGTCACAGGCTCTTTTTATATTCACGCTTCGTTCGACTGTTTGAAATTCGTAACGGTCTCACACACAATCTCTTTGTATTCTTTCACTTGACCGTTCTATTTATATTTCACTTTATTTTGTAATCTTGTAAATCAGTCGCTATTTAATTCAGCGGTTATCAATTTTGACCGTTATTTGACCGAATAATTCCACTGTCCACTTATTCAGTCTTGTAAGTAGAAAACCGTGGAGGAATGAAACCAAACCACTAAAAAATTAATTAGGTTGAAATCAGTGTAAAAAGGAGTCGTTTATAGTGTGATTTTTTGGAGTTTCTGGTTCCTGAATTTGGTGGAAATTTTTTATGGTGAAATATTGATTTGTGTTATTTAAACTAGTTTTTTGACTATATAAATAGATTCAGCACCATGAAAAATCCCTAGGAAACTTCTATCATGCAAGATTTACCTGTGATTTCAATAAATTAACACAAGATTTTCATGAAATTAGACCAGAAAAATCCACCACAAAAAATTTCCAAAAAATCACTCTAAAAACAACTCCAACTCCGTTTAAAAATGTTTAGATACATGATATTTCAAAATGAAATAAATGGACCAAACAAAAGTCGTTTCGAACGCTGAGGTTATTGCATATTTCAAGTGCAAGTTGTTTGGGCTTGTTGACGTGGCCAGTTGGCCCCTCACCCTGACGAGAACGGAGTAGTCTACTCAGGTTGTAGAATGGCCCGTTTTCCGGCACCGGCCGGAAAATCGTCCGGCTCCGGCCACCGACAACCTCTCTGCCCTCCGCCACCATCCCCTAGCTCCGCCACCCTCTTTCTCCGCCACCCTACCCTGAAAATCCTGACATTCACTAACCGTCTTTGACAAAAAATCCGAATGCAGGCTGAGCGTCTGACATCCCCTGACCGATCGGGGACGCGCTGGAATTCATGTAGGAAATATTATGGCCGGTTTGAAATGGTCACTCGCGCGCTCACTGCAACTACATTACTCTTCGACCTGACGCTTTCCACTCTGCAGCTCCCCCGGCGCTTCCCGCTCTGCGATTCCGCTTTGCAACTCGCCACCGAGGTACTCTTCAGCTCGTTTTCAATGTTGAGTTTTCTCTTTTCTCCAGCCTATCTGCTTGGTGACAAACAGACCTCCGGAAAAATACAAGTCCAATGACGAATATTAATGTCTGCCATTGTTGTTGACCTGGATTCGAAGCATATTACAGAGTCCATCTGACAGTAGTGATCCAGAACTATACACTTAATAAAGAATACGATCACTCTCAAAATCAGACGGACAGCCGGGATTCGCTGCATAATACAAAAATTATAGAGTCAAATATCAAAACGCATTTTTGTTTTTTTTCACCCGAAGAAATCAGGTTTAGAGAAGTTCTCAGGCTTACAGGGATTGTACCACAAGACATGTAAAGACGAAACTCGATTAAAAATTCTACGGCAATAGCCAAAAATGTCTTAGATTCTTGTATATAAATACGAGCAAGATGATATTATTTGCCTCTATATCGATTATAATTACAGTGATTAATCTTCTGAATTCCCCCCTGTCTAATTAGTGATGGGCTTCATCATGAGAAAAATGCTTCCTCTTTCTTTACCTCTTACTATGTTAAAGTGGGCTATTCCGTCAAACAGGACCCGTCAGTTATCCAATTTTAATATTGCAGTGCATTTTGAAAATCATTTTATCTGCAGGAGAACGGTTGTGAATGTTTATCTTTCTAATAAATTCATGTAAGTCGATGACAATTTAAGTCTGATTTTTATCCTCAAAATCTAGAAAGAATTTAAGTCTGATTTTATGCAGATAAATGTTCTATCAACATTTTGGGTATTGTCCTCAGAGCATCTGAAAGTTTGTCCAGCTTTAACTTGCTTGTTTCTTCGGTTATTCAATTGGGAATGGAATTCAAAGCCCTGAGCAAGTTTTCTTTTGTCCCCTCCTCCTCTTTTAGATATGAGAGAAGCAATTGATTAGTCTCCAACATAACCACTGGATAATGAAACTCAAAATAAAGCAGGCAGACTTTTTTGAAATTGCAAGCTCAGAAATGAGCATGTGATTGGCGTGGAAAACCAATCACCTCTAAGGACTAGCAAAGCCAGATTACTACAAATTAATAATTATTGAACATTGATTTAATTTGCTTATAAAAAAGCTCTGTAAACGGATGTTTACATATGGCTCATTTCTAAAGTTCGGGAAAACACTATTCTAAGACACTTACCATAAAAGTTTCGTGTTGAGTGCGATGAGTGTAAGTTATGTTTATGGGATCTTAATTTTAGTGATTTTTAGGATACTGTGGGATATTGCATATAAGACTACACAATTTCATTACCAGATTTATGACCAAAACAATGCAATTTTCCCACATGTCAGAAACAAAAAATCCTCTGATAGTGAAACATTGATTTTGTAATAGATAACTACAAAATGCCGTAGTCTATAATGTTTGTCGTTGCCATTGTAGTCACAAATACAAGTACAATGTCTCACGTTCAATTATTTTGCACTGTTGGTTACCCATTGGTATTTTCGTGTGGATTGGTATTCACAGTATAAAGACCCACGTGATATCATGTTGGTTACATAAGGCATATTCACAACTATTAGATCCAAGCCATATTGGTCAAAACGTACAAAAAATTTCTCGGTACTCTGTTTTAGTCTTTTAACAGAGGTTCATATTCAAGAGTATAAAGAAAACATTGCAATTTTTGTTGATAGAATTTAGGAACAACCATTGATATTGAAAACCAGAGTAGTTCTAGAGTCAAAGGACTTGCTCATTTGCTAGTTATAGGTTTTTATCATTTATATGGTTCTATTTCGAGACATTACTATGATGTCCCTGAACCATATTGGTTTCACTATGAAGGTGCATCTGACACTAAGTGCTTCTTACTTGGGTTAGCTAAAGTGCAAGTCTCAGTGGCAAGAAAATACATTAAACATTTTAGAGCTCAATTCATGAAATACTTTCAAAATACTTTACCAGTAGCTGCAGAGTATTTTCTTGAACATCATTTTTTTGCACTATTCCTTCAGCTGCAACGGCGTTTTTGAATCATTCAGTAAGATCATTATTTAGAAAAAATACAGGCATCGGATGTAACAACACAAGTAAAACTAAAGCTAATGTAAAAAGGAAAAAAAACAATCCACAAGATTTGGGGACGACTCTCCTCCCAACCGTAGGCTCAATTGTGCAGGATTCTGCAACAACTGGCCACCCCCGAGCCCTCAATCAACGACTACTACAGTCTGCCTAAGGTCTCAGGCTATTCTCCCAGAGAATTGAAGATGGCACCTCAGAATGATCGAACCCCTTCCCATCCCCCCCTCCTCCTCATCATTCCTTAAATAGGAAAAACATGGGGATGGAAACCACATGCACACCCTCCATATGTCTTGCATGCCACATGCACACCCTCCATATGTCTGCATGCTAAATTTTTTGTAATTTCTTTTTATTATGGTTATTATATTTTTTTTATTTTATTATTATTTGTTATTTTGGTTATACTATTTTTATTTACTACTTATACATTTTTATTTATTTTATTATTTTTATTATGATTTTATTATTTATATTATACTTCTTATTTTTTATTATTTTTATAGTTATTAAGTGAGTTTATTCATTATTCATTATTTATTATTATTTATATTTATTATTATTTTGTATTTTATTAGTTTCTTATATTTTTATTTATATTTAAGGAGGGATGTACATACTCTCCCACTTTAAGGAACTTCGTCCCGAAGTAGTTTTTATTATTTTTATTAGTTCTTATTATTTATTATTTATTTACTTCATGTTGCCAACACCTTCTGCTGAACTAGTATAACCAACAGGCATCGAAAGTTCCCAACACCCCGGGAAATCTCAAGGAATCTCTGTCCTTTTTCCACTTTCGGCACCAGGCACAAGCCTAACCCAGTCTGTATCCTAGTCGAAGGCTCACGCCTTACTCAGACCTCATCTGCCCCAAGGCAGGCATCCGGTCCGGTACTCAATGACCCAGGGCATCTCGCAGGCTGGCCCACTCCCTCCACAACTACTAAGGCGCATAGCCGCAGGCATCGAAGTCCTTTACATCCCTTCCAGACTTCGGCATCCCAATCCAATAACAGGCACCTAGCCTGGAACATCAGGCACCAAGCCTGGCATCATTAGGCACCAAGCCTAGAATCATCAGGCACCAAGCCTGGAACATCAGGCACTTGACCTTCTCAAGATGGTCCCATAGCTCTTCAAGAGCTATCCATCAAGAGTTATACACAAGACAAAGGAACCACTGGCATATGTAGTGTTGATTGAGTTTTGTCCCCAGCCCATATGGTGTTACTTATTCGCCCTCCTGCGTATGGGCTCGCATGAGATCATCAAATAAACCGGCCCTCTCGACCCATTTGTAGAGTCCTATGAATAATCACATCTCCACATGCATCTAATGCATTAACCATACCATCATATAGCTTTATGATGTTCAATATACAAATGATATGAGTAGTAAATGAGCATATACATGTAATTTGAATGGCATTTGCAATGCAAAATTAAATTTACTAGAAGATCATATTGAGAGAGTTGTGTTTCTGCAATAATGGGCAAGCGAAATGCCAAGCAACTGCAATTGTTACTTTCATGGCCATTGCCAATTTCTACTGTTGTGGTTATTATAATATAATGTGGATGCCACATTGCTGATAATCTTAACCTTAAGAATTTTTTTCTTGCAAAGTGAACCAGTGGTGAGAAGTTACACCAACATGCCATTATACCATATCAAGATTATAGGATTACATACTTTGCCAATGAATTACTGAATCAAAAAGTATATCTTAATTATGTCATACCATATAATGAAATATTAATGTGAACAGAGAACCAAAGAATCTGCATGAGGAAGCAATGAGGAACTAATGAATGCACCAGACTTTAAGTTATACTAACATTATTCTGTTGCAGAATCTGATTGTTGTAGCTTATTGCTAAGAATATATCTATCCTTAGATACCAGATTGGATAGCTAATTAAAGAAAAATTGCAATGTGATGTGAGTCACTAGATGATCCAATCCATCCCCTAATTCATCTTTCAAATGATCATTGAATGCAAGGTAAGGAGTACTAATGGTCTAGATTCTATCAATCACGGAGATGTGGTTCAATATCCACCAAAAGTCGAAGAAGTGCTTCGAGTCTCGTGACTAAAGAATCTTTTCCCATTACAAGATTACCATCAATCCTATGGAAAGTAACACAAAAAAAATGACATTTCCTTTAATCACATTCAGTTACTATTTTCATGTCATGTGTTAAAAAGAAAGAAATACGAGAGTAAATTAATATGATAAATGGTAAAGTAATATTAATATGACATAAGATTTATGAATCAAGCATAAAAATATTCCACACCATAAAGAAGAGACACTGCCACCCGACCCAAAACCGGATCGGATGACGGGGAAGGTCATGCCTCCCCAACAAAAAAATAATTATTTTATTAATTATATGGTATGCCTGCAAGCGCACCCGCGAAGGCAACACCATTTCAAATCCTGTAAATTACAATACAATTAGGCATAGAATTGCCTGCCTAAGATAGAAAATTGTAAACTTGTCGAGAAATCTGTCCATAATGATCAACCTCATATCGTGGTTTGAAACATTCAGATACCTGCAATCTTGTGATATACACTTACAAATTTACAGACTTGTTATATATCTTCGTATATAGCTCGATCAACCGCACCTCCAGTGTCCAAAATCTGAAAAAGCAAAGCGGTACTAGACCCGCAGAATTAACCGACAATGGAATGAGTGTACCCCACTGATGTAAATGGATTATCAAATGCTGAGCGCAATAGCGGAATAAAATATAGATGTGGAGGTATATAAAAAAAGATTCATCTATCTGCAAAAAGATTCACCCATTGATTAATTGAATCCATGGAAAGCTACGCGCGATTCCCTATTCGGATTACGTGGGAATTGAATGGTTAAATTGTTTGCAGATAGATGTGTTATCAACAGGATTTGTTCAGGATGAG